>CM035422.1:58520295-58607795 GCA_020310875.1 Ceratopteris richardii
AGCCTCTGTGCTTTTCCAACCATATCAAGTTTAGGATTGTTGGATCACATGATATAAGCCTCAGCTTTTCCAGCCATGTGAAGTTTAGGATTGTTGCGTCTTATGTGCAAAAGAACAAAGAGGCTCGAACTTAAGTTCGAGCCTCTGAGCTTTTCCAACCATATCAAGTGTAGGATTGTTGGATCACATGATATGAGCAAAAGAACAAATAGGCTCGAACTTAAGTTCGAGCCTCTCAACTTTTCCAATCATATCAAGTTTAGGATTGTTGTGTCTTATGTGTAAAAGAACAAAGAGGCTCGAACTTCAGTTCGAGCCTCTGAGCTTTTCCAACCATATCAAGTTCAGGATTTGTTGGATCACATGATATGAGCCTCAGCTTTTCCAGCCATACCAAGTTAAGTTCGAGCCTCTCAGCTTTTCCAATCATTTCAAATTTAGGATTGTTGTGTCTTATGTGCAAAAGAACAAAGAGGCTCGAACTTAAGTTCGAGCCTCTGAGCTTTTCCAACCATATCAAGTTTAGGATTTTTTGGTCACCTGATATGAGCAAAAGAACAAAGAGGAGTTAGAGCCTCTCAGCTTTTCCAACCATATCAAGTTTAGGATTGTTGTGTGTTATAGGGTTGTTGGATCACATGATATGAGCAAAAGAACAAAGAGGAGTTGGAGCGTCTTAGCTTTTCCAACCATATCAAGTTCAGGATTGTTGGATCACATGATATGAGCAAAAGAACAAAGAGGCTCGAACTTAAGTTCGAGCCTCTCAGCTTTTCCAACCATATCAAGTTCAGGATCGGTGTGTCTTATGTGCAAAAGAACAAAGAGGCTCGAACTTAAGTTCGAGCCTCTGAGCATTTCCAACCATATCAAGATTTGGATTGTTGGATCACATGATATAAGCGTAAGCTTTTCCAACCATATCAAGTTTAGAATCGTTGGATCACAGGATATGAGCAAAAGAACAAAGAGGCTCGAACTTAAGTTCGAGCCTCTCAGCTTTTCCAATCATATCAAGTTTAGGATTGGTGTGTCTTATGTGCAAAAGAACAAAGAGGCTCGAACTTAAGTTCGAGCCTCTGAGGTTTTCCAACCATATCATGTTCAGGATTGTTGGATCACATGATATGAGCCTCAGTTTTTCCAGCCATATCAAGTTTAAGATTGTTGTGTCTTATGTGCAAAAGTACAAAGAGGCTCGAACTTAAGTTCGAGCCTTTGAGCTTTTCTAACCATATCAAGTTTAGGATTGTTTGGTTACATGATATGAGTAAAAGAACAAAGAGGCTCTGAGTTTGAGCCTATGAGCTTTTCCAACCATATCAAGTTTAGAATTGTTGGGTCAGTTATATGCGCAAAAGAACAAAGAGGCTCGAACTTAAGTTCAAGCCTCTTTGTTCTTTTGCACATAAGACACGACAATCCTAAACTTGACATGGCTGGAAAAGCTGAGGCTTATATCATGTGATCCAACAATCCTAAACTTGATATGGTTGGAAAAGCTCAGAGGCTCGAACTTAAGTTTGAGCCTCTCAGCTTTTCCAACCATATCAAGTTTAGGATTGTTGTGTGTTATGTGCAAAAGAACAAAGAGGCTCGAACTTAAGTTCGAGCCTCTGAGCTTTTCCAACCATATCAAGTTTAGAATTGTTGGGTCACGTGATATGAGCAAAAGAACAAAGAGGCTCGAACTTAAGTTTGAGCCTCTGAGCTTTTCCAACCATATAAAGTGTAGGATTGTTGGATCACATGATATGAGCAAAAGAACAAAGAGGCTCGAACTTAAGTTCGAGCCTCTCAGCTTTTCCAATCATATCGAGTTTAGGATTGTTGTGTCTTATGTGCAAAAGAACAAAGAGGCTCGAACTTAAGTTCGAGCCTCTAAGCTTTTCCAACCATATCAAGTTCAGGATTTGTTGGATCACATGATATGAGCCTCAGATTTTCCAGCCATACCAAGTTAAGTTCGAGCCTCTCAACTTTTCCAATCATATCAAGTTTAGGATTGTTGTGTCTTATGTGCAAAAGAACAAAGAGGCTCGAACTTAAGTTCGAGCCTCTAAGCTTTTCCAGCCATATCAAGTTTAGGATTGTTTGGTCACATGATATGAGCAAAAGAACAAAGAGGAGTTAGAGCCTCTCAACTTTTCCAACCATATCAAGTTTAGGATTGTTGTGTGTTATAGGGTTGTTGGGTCACATGATATGAGCAAAAGAACAAAGAGGAGTTCGAGCCTCTCAACTTTTTCCAACCATATCAAGTTCAAGATTGTTGGATCACATGATATGAGCAAAAGAACAAAGAGGCTCAAACTTAAGTTCGAGCCTCTGAGCTTTTCCAACCATATCAAGTTTAGGATTGTTGGATCACATGATATGAGCCTAAGCTTTTCCAGCCATATCAAGTTTAGGATTGTTGTGTCTTCTGTGCAAAAGAACAAAGAGGCTCTCTGAGCTTTTCCAACCATATCAAGTTTAGGATTGTTTGGTCACATGATATGAGCAAAAGAACAAAGAGGAGTTAGAGCCTCTCAGCTTTTCCAACCATATCAAGTTTAGGATTGTTGTGTGTTATAGGATTGTTGGGTCAGATGATATGAGCAAAAGAACAAAGAGGAGTTTGAGCCTCTCAGCTTTTTCCAACCATATCAAGTTCAGGATTGTTGGATCACATGATATGAACAGAAGAACAAAGAGGCTCGAACTTAAGTTCGAGCCTCTCAGCTTTTCCAGCCATATCAAGTTTAGATTTCTTGTGTCTTATGTGCAAAAGAACAAAGAGGCTCGAACTTAAGTTCGAGCCTCTGAGCTTTTCCAACCATATCAAGTTTAGGATTGTTGGATCACATGATATGAGCCTCAGGTTTTCCAGCCATGTCAAGTTTAGGATTGTTGTGTCTTATGTGCAAAATAACAAAGAGGCTCGAACTTAAGTTTGAGCCTCTGAGCTTTTCCAACCATATCAAGTGTAGGATTGTTGGATCACATGATATGAGCAAAAGAACAAAGAGGCTCGAACTTAAGTTCGAGCCTCTCAGCTTTTCCAATCATATCAAGTTTAGGATTGTTGTGTCTTATGTGCAAAAGAACAAAGAATAGGATGTGACACTTGAACTTAAGATCAAGTCTCTTATCTTTTTCAGCAAAACGAATAGTATTTTTAACTCAAATATATTTTCAAATTTAAACACAACGGGAACGAACTTAAGAGGCTCGAACTTCGTAAATATGATTATAATCTATAATCTAAAGTATAATAATTAGAGAGAATAGTATTGATAATAAATTTGATGACTATGAATGAGAAATTTGATGTTATTATATTCATATTGTTTGTTATTATGTTGATGTGATTAAAAAAAAAGTTTTTTGTTTTACTTTCAGGAGCAATGGAAAACACAAATGAATTTCAAAGCAATGTGATCGATAATGTATTTTCATTGGAAAATTTATCAAAAACAAGTGGGATGAAGGTTCCTTCAAATAGGATTAAGGTTCGGAAATCTTTTGATTTGACACACAAAGAAGACATGAAATGGTTTGCAGATACTTATGATCATGAAGGAAACTTCAAAGGAGATGTACATTTATTTATGACAGATGCAGGATCTACATATGGTGATATGGGCAATATTGTTCATGTTAAAGAAGATGTAAATGCACAAGGCACACCATGTTTTACTTGTAAAGTGCTTCCAGATGGTGAGAATATTAATGCGAATAAGTTCTCCTTATCATGGGAGACTTTGTGTTTGGATGATATGAAAGATAGTATCTCAAAGTCTGATCGATCATTAGGTTCAATTGGATCGATCGAATGAATAGAAGAATTAGTGAAAATTATAAAAGAAGCCAAAAGATTAACACAAAAGTCAAAATCTTTGAAGAGAAGCTCAGATGTATTTGAGAGATCTAAGAAACAAAAGTTGAAAGGTTCTTCAAATAAAGATTAGGATCATCATCAAAGTCTGTACAAAACGATGAAGGTGTATCAATCCGACATTTAGATAATAGGAGTGAAGAAACAGAAGATACAGTAGTGCAGCCACAAGAAAATAAAATGATGGATTTACTACTTCAAAAACAAGAATACTATGATTTTGGTTCTGATGCAGTATTTAATGTTGATGTAAAAAGATGTTTTCCAGCACCATCGAATTATGTATATCGAAAATTAAACAGAGATTGGGTGAGTACATTAATGAATGATTTTGTCTTGGCTCCGAAAGAGAATGAAGTTCTTGCAGTTGTTATGCCTATTGATCCAAGTGTGAGAATACCTCTAAAAACTTTATCTCATGATGATATTGATAAAGTTGAGTATTGGATAATATCTGGACAACATTCAATTAGTGCAACGAAAACTTTACAAAATGTTAATTCTCTGATGGTGACATTACAGTCGACAACAATTTAGATATAGAAAAGCAAAAATTATAGTAAATTGTCCTCCAAAAATTTCAAGGGAGATATCTAAAGAGGCTAATTTGATGGTGGCAAAGTCATTACAGAAGGAACCATTTGTGGATCAACTTTTACAAGCTAGATCTCAATGGAAAGCCAATGGATGTCCATCCAAACCTCCTCCAGGTGTTAATCAGAGTAAAAGAGAATTTATATCAGTATGTTTATATTCTTTGTATTTTTTGTGTTTTAGTTACTATATATTATTATTTTTTAAAACTTGTATTTATTTAAACGACATACGTTTTTTTTCAAAATTTTGTAGAGACTACAGAGCAAACTTTACAAAAAGGATTTATAAAGAATGATTTGCATCTTCTTTTATGTAATGATGAGGAATGGAAGAATTGGATATCAATAATGTGTTTGTATAGTCAAGGGGCACTACTTAATACAAAGGGTGAAGTGCCAAATAACAAAAGAGATTCAACAAAAGATGTTATATCGACATCCACAAAGATGGTAGCAATGAAAGGCGGTCAATTGAAGCAGGCACCAGGGACGGTTATATTAGGTCCGACATTGTTCAGATGTATTGCAGGTTTGGACAATAAAGAAATTTTAGAACTTCAAAAGGCAATTTTAGAGAAGAAAATTTTGTTAAAAAAGGCAAAATCATTGAAGCACATGGTTGACATGGTTGACATGGAAGAAATGGCATGGAGATTAAACACAGATCGTGTCTTGAAAAATGCTATAATTGCATTTTTTATTGATTTAACAACATAGGTTTTGACTTGGGAAAAGCTCTGTGAGAAATACAATATCACAGATGTACAATATGAAAAAATTAAAAGCTACAGTGAAACATTTGTGAAAGACTCACTAAACAGGGCAAAGAAGTCTCCTCCTTTACCAAAGGCTGCCATAACTTTGTTGAGTCATTTGTATAGAGTTGCAATGGGAATAAAGACCACAGCAAATGTTATTCCATGGTCAATCTATGGATTTGGTTTCGATTTGAACAAGGTGGAAAGTTGTTGTGCAGAGCAAGTTCTTCCATTCAATATTGTTTTCTTTAGGTTTGATTCAGAACTGTACAGTTTACATAGTCGGGAAAGCATTTCAGCAACGTTCTTTTCCAGATTGATTTTTGCACTCAACGGGATGAACTCCGAGACAGAATATGTTCTAGTATCTTTTATTGATTTCCTCTATGTCCATATGCTTGTAGAAGGAGTTCAACATACAGCTACAAAAATGACTTCAAAATTGGAGCCACTCAGAGTAGTAATCCTTCCATCAAAGGAGAGATGGATTTTGCAATAGTGCTTATGTACATTAGCAAAGAGGATAATTATCAGATGATTGATAGAATAGATCAAGCAAATCTAAATATTTTTGCTCATAAAGGTCTGGATGAATTCATAGAAAAAAATTTCATTGATGATTTCATTAATAGTTTTGCTCGTGAAGACAGCTATGTTGTAGAGTTGTATTGTCGAGGAGTTGTTCTTCAAAGAAGTTTATCTAAAAAACGCAGATGTTTTGGTATATGTTTAGATGTTGAAGAAAAACAATTAGAATCAATTTGCTCTTCAGTTTTTGAGAATGACCCTGCTTTGCATCAATGGTGTGATATCATTAATCAAGATACAGATATCAGGAATCAAGATACAGATAATACAAATGTGTTCGAGAATGTTGATGCTGAGATTGATGTACAACCTAGTGGAGAAGAATCAGAAAGTAATCAGGATGATACAGAAACCGATGAACATATTGTTACAATGGATGAAGATACTGCAGGTACTTCAAATGTATGAGGAAAAAAAGAAGGTTGAGAAAATATTGATTCCATGTAATATAATAGATATCATAATTTTCAAAGTATATTTTTCTTTGTATGCTAGTGATGATTGCATTTCTTGAACAATAGATTTTTATTTTGAATTATTACCTTGTTGAGTAAAGTGATGTGAATCGATTATATTTAAATCTTTTTATCTATTGTTAATATCATATGTTTGTGAGTTAAAGTTCGACATCTCTTGTCTATTCGAGTAATTTAAAAATTATTGTCAATGATGCATAAATTCACATGTTATAATTTTTAAATTGATATGCATGATTTATGACTCCTTTGTTTGAAAAAATCTGAAACATATTGTTTTTAAAATTATGTTGCATTTGATTAAATACAATTTTGAAATGTATGGTTAAGATGCAAATATTGAACTGTGCAGTTTTTAAAATCGAAAGCTTATTGTTTGACGTAGATGCACAGTGAAATTAATTATAAGTGTTTAGATAGAGAAATTAATAGATAGATTTTTATCATAAAGAGAAAATAATTGAGAAAATAAGTATTGATAT
The DNA here is from genome assembly GCA_020310875.1 of Ceratopteris richardii. Taxonomy (NCBI): domain Eukaryota; kingdom Viridiplantae; phylum Streptophyta; class Polypodiopsida; order Polypodiales; family Pteridaceae; genus Ceratopteris; species Ceratopteris richardii. Next base: position 58,527,076 of record CM035422.1, read on the forward strand.
GTCTGCATATTGTATTGATTATTATACATCTTTTGGATTTCTTTTTATTATAGATGTTAACAAAAATAAACATTTCATAAGTGATGATGGTATTGGAAAGCTTATTGGCCACTTTGAGGATGAAATGAGTACTCTACATGAGCAAAGCTCTTTTCAAACATCAGATAAGCTATCTAATGTTATGGAGAAACAACATGCTAGGCCTTTTGGATTTTACTAGGTATATTGTGTAATATTATGATTATTTTATTCATATTATAACTCATTTATTGAAGATATATCAATAAGTTATCTTAAAGCACTCTTTTTAGTTATTGTGTATAATAAACCTCATTGTTTGATATATGCAGAGAATATCTATCATCTTCATATAAGCAACAATTTTCTCCTTCTCGATCTAAATGCCCTTTTGTTCAAAAAAGATATAAGATGGAACATATCAGAGAAAGATTATGTCAAAAATCATTCAAATATTGATGACAAAAGATATTCTTTTCTTATGGTGAGGAGCCAAGAAGATTATTATATGGATCACATTGAAGACATATATAAACCAGATCAACTTATCATTAATGCTAGTTTCTTCAAAGGTTCTATCCCAATAGAAAATTGAAGCGACATTACCCCTTATCAAGCAAGACATGATCATTCAATACCAAGTGATCTTCTATCCTATATTTTGAGCTTCATCCAAAGAGATGATATTTTGCTCAATCAAATCAGACAACCACATATCATCAAAGAATATCTTATATTTCCTATGTTTCAACTTGCAATGGAGAATTCATCGTCTATGTTAGAACATGATATCTTGATTGAATCAAATGATCATTCAAATAACTTGAGAGTATCTTCTTTTGATGACTATGAAGTACATGCTAGAGGTTCCATTGAGTTACAATGCACTTGCAACATTCCAAAGGCTCATGTGTCATGTCTTCAAAGAGTTCTTGCGAAAGAGCTTAGAAGTATATGCGGATGATTTATGTGCTCATTCCCAACAAAGAAAATACCACATCCCTGACAGATTTTCAATAAGTGTAGAGAATACCGAGTTTTTCTGAACCTAGAAAAGTGTGTGTTCATGGTACGACAAGGAAAGATCTTAGGTCATATCATTTCTAAGAATGGAATATCAATAGATGAGGACAAGGTAAGAGCCATAACAGAGTTGTCGAGGCCAAGGAATGTTAACGAGGTACAAGCCTTTATGGGCCATTGTGGATATTACCATAGGTTCATCCACATGTATGTGATCATAGCAAAACCTCTTTATGCCTTGCTAACAAATTTTGAGTGGAACGATGAATGTGAAAATTCCTTCAATGAATTGAAGAGACGTTTGTGCACAACACCAATACTAACCACTCCTAATTCGAGTAAACCATTCCATGTCCATGTGGATGCGTCCAATCATGCCATAGGATGTGTGCTAGCACAACCCACAGGTGAATGAAATTTAGATCTACCCATGGCATACGCTAGCAGACAGCTAACTATAGCTGAAAGAAACTATATGACCACTAAGCGAGAGGGCTTAGGCATGGATTATGCTATGAAGAAGTTTAGACACTATTTATTGGCCACCAAGTTCAAGTTTTTCACTGATCATCAAGCTTTGTTATATTTGTTCAATAAACCTTGCAATACAAGATGCTTAGTAAGATGGTTCCTCTTGCTAATGGAATATGATTTTGAAGTTGTTGTAAGGAAAGGTAGAACCCACCTTAGGGCAGATCACCTTTCTCACATCACTTCAAGAGACTCACCGCAAGGAGTGTCCGATGACCTATCAGATGCTATCTGTTCAATTTAGAAGTTGTTCCTAAATGGGAAAATAAGTTGGTACCTGTCCTAACCTTCGGACCCCTGCATAAGGATGTGAGAAAAAATAAAGAAGAAATTGTAAAATCACAAAAATATAAAATACTGGCAGGAAGTATGTACAAACAAGGTACAGAGGGTGTATTAGCTTGTTGTGTTGAGGATGATGAACATAGTAGTTGGTTGCAACAAGCCCATGAAGGACTGCTAGGAAATCACTATTCTAAACAATGAACATTGCAGAATCTGAAATGTTTAGGAGTGTATTGGACTAGCATGGACAAAGAAATTCATGAGTCGATCAAGAATTTTCCAGTGTGTCAGGTGAGACCCCCAGTGGAGCATGCCACCCTTTATCACATGTCACCAATTCTAGACTGGAGTGCTCCATTGGTAGAATTCATGAGATCGGGAACATTACCCAATGAGGCTAGTCTAGCAAGAAGAAGAAGCATGGAGCAAGAGGCTCAAGACTATGCCTTAGTAGGAGATAACCTATATCGGAGAGGCAAGGATGGATACTTAAGATTGTGCGCTCATGGATCAGACTATTTGAAAATCATAGAAACTGCCCATAGCAGTGTTGTAGGTGGACACTTTCGGCCTGACCGAGTAATCAAGATGATTCTATTCTCAGGACTTTGGTGGCCCACTCTTCATATGGTTGCACATACCTATGTGAAGAAATGTGACACATTCCAACATGCACAATATCCGATAAGAAAAGATGAGATGCCTTTGAGACCAATGATGGGAGGATGCGCATTCTCAAAGTGGGGTATTGACTTTGTAGGTCCCATTAATCCCCCAGCTAGAAACTCCCATGTAGAATACATTATTGTAGCCACTGATTACCTTACCAAGTGGGTAGACGTGAAAGCCACAACAAAGAATGATGCTCAAACAACAGCTAATTTCTTATTTGAGAATGTGTTCACTAGATATGGACTACCAATAGAGTTAGTAAGTGATAGAGGTATGCACTTCTTGAATGAAGTCATTGAAAACCTTATCCAAGAACTCTTAGTGATACATAAGAAGTCTGCCGCCTATCATCCATAAGCTAACGGACAAGCTGAGAGCACGAATAAGATCCTATGTAATGTATTGACAAAATTGGTAAATAATAAATGGTCTGATTGGGACAAACAGCTTCATCATGTTGTTTGGGTGTATCGAGTTGCCTACAAAACGGTACTCAATGCCACCCCATTTCAGATGGTCTTCGGACACAATGTTGTGCTACCGTTGTACTTCCTAATCCCAGCATTAAAAGTAGCACAAGAGCATGAGTGAAATGGACATGAATTGTCCTCTAGGATCTTTGATCTAGAACGCTTAGGTGAGACGAGGCTACGAGCGGCAGTAGACATCTATGCTGGAAAGAAAAGACAAAAGGAATACTTTGATGCACACATCATGGATAAAGGATTGAAAGAAGGAGATCTAGTACTGGTTTATACGATTTAGCAATGTCCTCATAAATTGGAAAAAAGAGGATATGGACCCATGATCATTAATCGAATTTCCACTAGCGGTGTGGTTCAATTGGCCACCTTGGAAGGTGAAATCTTGCCAAACTATGTGAGTGGATGTAGAGTCAAGCTATATCAAGAACCTCTTACAGAGGATATGCTAACGAGACTCAACACAGCTAAGAAACGGAAAGAAGAAGAGTTGAGAGTTAGAGAAGAAGCACATGTAGAGGCTAGAGAGCGCATAAGGCAAAATAAGTTAAGGAGACTAGGCCTAGATGTCAACACAAAATCCCCAAAATATCACATGGACATGTGCCAAAAATCAGGCATAATTACTTCTCAAATAGTCGACCGATGCCCCTTTGTGACCGTAGAGGTAGGTCGAGGAAAGAGTGTAAGGACTGTGAGAGCATTGGTTGACTCAGGTGCAACAAGTAGTGTAGTTAGACTTTCGTACTACCAAGACCTGCAATTTAACATCAAACCTATAGAAGCCTATCTTATAGGGTTGGGAGGTGTAGAAACCCCTTGCTTGGTTGAGGTGAAGCTTCCCATCTACCTTCAAGATGTCCGAATGGGAGTCAAAATGCTAGTGTGTCAAGATGAAGACCTTACTGAACCACTTGTCTTAGGTCAAGATTGGATTTTTGACCATGCAGTCAACTTAAACCTCAGAAGCCGACTTCTTCAAGTTTGGGTACATAAACAATGTATTACATTAGAAGACAACTGCATGCTCACAGATCATGGCACCACACACTCTCTTAGTTCCTCTAGGACTAATCTTAGCAAAAAAGATGTATGTGTCAATGCTCTGTATTCCAAAAGAACTCAAACATGGAAGAACAGGCTCAAGGACAAGTGGACTCCTCCTCTTGCACAAGGACTATTACCACCACCACAACTCAACCAAAAAGGCAAGCAAAACAGTACAAGACAACCGTTATATCAAATAGACAAAGAAATTTCAGGAAGAAAGTAGTTCTGGGCATGAAGCAAGTCTGGGTGCAAAAAGGAGAGAAACCATTAGCCTTGCCAACACAATTCCCAATCAGGCAAGCCAAATAGGTGAAGACAAGAAACAAGCAACCAGGACCACCTCAACCAAAAGATCTCCGAAACATTTGGGTACCAAAAAAATTAGTTGCAACTCAACAAGGGCAATTACATATGTGGGTTCCAAAAGCACTCTTACATGCACAAAGGCCTATGCTCTCCACCATGCAAAAGATCTCAAAAAAGAAGCCAAGGAGAGAAAAAAGTAAGAACCGAGCACAAAGAACAAAAGAAGATAAATTCAACCCTTCGGTAAAAGTAAGAAGACAATCATCAAGGATATGGGTTTGGAAGACAAAAGTACCAGTAACTTCCACAAAACCAAAGAGCTAACCACATTGGACACCGAGTTTCAGCAACCATCCAAAGAGGAAGAGGCCAAAGGTGATCTTTATAAGGCCAACTACTATTCTAAAATGGATCCCTAAAGAGAGGCATGGTCAACTGTCATTTCACCATCGATTAATCACATCAATTCAAGATCCACTGGATACCTCCAACAAAAGCTACATCAATGCCCACTAGAAACATTGAAAGCCTCGACGTGCAACAACCATGTGCCTTTGGAATAACCTTGTCTTTTCCACCATTCTAGTCATGCATTTCCAAAGTATGCATCAATATAGGGCCACATTACATGGCCGTGCATAGACACAATTGAGAATCCCAGGCACATGAGACACACTTGCTAAATGTAAAATATTTTATTGATGCTAACACCTATCTTCTTGTTTTATGCCATTGTAAAAAAAAAAGGAAAAAAAGAAAAAAGGAAAAAGAGGAAGCAGGGAAGACAAAGAGAGGAGACATGACCATGCGCTTGACGAATCTCATCAGTGAACCATTAACAAGGACATACATCAACAAGCAAGACAAGGCAATGGTCAGTCACCGTGCTCGGAGTACACCATGAAGAATGAAGATCCATGGGCCGTTCAACATGGTAAGAATTGCCTAGTGTAACAACACTATAACCATGGTAGATTAGGAAACCTCTTCATTAGCGTGCCCTTGAGCACTTCGCCCAAGACCAAATTTCTTGCACCATACTTCTTCCCATGCATTTTGCAAGTACGCATACATAGGACTACATTACAAGGCCATGCATAAGGCACATATTTTTTTCAACCCATGCACTAATGCACTTACCCATCATCCATTATGGGTTACAAGTACTTGGCATGAAAACTATGAAAGACATCTTTGGAAGATTTAGAGGACATCAAGGTGAAAACAACAAGTGCAAGGAAGCGATCCACCACCGAGAGTTGGTCATAATCAACATTGACCACCTCTTTTGAGCAGCTAGTAATTTTGGAAAGCTCACAAATGCACCATCAAGCTCGAATACAAGGAAGATGTACATACAAAGGGACCTCAACTTGCAAGGGCTAGCAGTGACAAATGAAGAACCAGATAACTCACCAAGCTACATTTGGAAGATGGACCGCTCTTGTTGGTACGTGCTGGACACTACCTCTCCAAGCACTACATGGAACAACCTCTACAACAAGGGTATGTCAAGGACGATAGACTCTAGGGGGGGGGGAGTGTTGACACTCAAGGTTAAGGACAAAGCATGGAAGCACACGAAGGAAGTGAACACACAAGAAGAAGGAGCATGTAGGGAGCTCCAAGGAGCACATGTCAAATTTACAGAAGAAATCCCTACAAAAATAGTGAATTTTATCACTAAAAACCATTGTAAATACCATTTTCCATTTTTGCAACTGCATTTTGGTTGAAGCCAAGGAGTCCTCAAGCTTGAGGAGTATTAGAAGTATCATTGTACTGATTTTCATAATTTTTGGACTCCGTTTGAGCCCTCAAATAAGCGCTGGAACCTAGTTTTTAACTAGGCTGGACACTAGGTCTGGACAGGGCCAAAACCACTCAAAAAACTATAAAAAGGGCTAGAGAGCTCATTTTTGAGGTTATCTTGTTAAGTGATTTGAGCTCTTGTAAGAGATTTCTTTGGTAATACGTGTTGTAAACGTAATAGCTTCGCTCCTACCGGTCCTAACACTTTTCTAACGTAGTAACGGTCAACGTTGGTATTAGCTTCTACGTTTTCTTAAAACCCATTGTTCCACTCTTTGCTCTTACCTTGTGTGCATGTGTGTGTATGTGTGTGCATGCTTGTGTGCTTTCACTCACACACTTGTGCCATCGCTTGCTCACGGTCTTCATACCGGTCCTCATGTCTCCGCGGATTGACATTTATGAGGTGTATCTCCTCACATTGGTACTTGCCATTGTGCTAGAGTGACACCAGTGAGTAATGGTTGTCTCTTCCTCTCTTCATGAAGTGACTAGTCTGCTTTTCTATAGAGTTGTCTAGTGTAGTCATTCAATCCTTCCATACCCATTGTAGACGAGTAATACATGGATGTGACGTTTGAATAGTAGACATCCATGTGGATGTTCTTCTTCTAGTGTAGTTGGGTTGAGATACATCGTCCTCACTTTCTCTCATAGGTACAAGGACGGCATATCATCAAGCAACACATCCTTATTTGCAGGTATTTCTAAATTAGAGCATGCTTGGGATATACTCTTTAGTGATTCATTTGCCTTCTCCTCCTCTAAATGCTCTTCTTTAGGTTTGATGACTTTATGACTGTGAGACTGCCTTTCTTCCAGTAAACTAAAGAACTCCTTATGTCCTATTTTGGCTGATATGTATCCTTGTGCTAGGTGCATGCTCACTTTGTTCTCAATAATCTAGTTTTGCATTAGGATTATATTTTCAATTAGGTTTTCATCCTTGCACACCAAAACTCTTTGCTGCATAGTGGAATCTCCTAGGTGAAGGGATATTAAGGCTTCTCCAACACATTCTATAACTTGGCCTCCAGTGCATATCATGCATGCTTTAGTGGGATTTATGGTTTTTTGAAGATGTGTGATTAACGTCCTTTGTATATAGCTTAGAGCTTCCTCGAAGTCAATTAGAGCATCTATTAGCTGATACTCTTGGTTTCTGATTCCTAGGTTTAAGTATGGTTTTGATATGCTAAGGCTTCCATTACTTGCATTACTCACTTGGTAGTTGGCCATGGGTATAGGTTCCTCTCCCTGTAGATATTGTTCATCCCTTTGTCGTATCCACTCTTTTCGTTTCTCGATACGCCCTAAGGCTTCCTGACGTGCTTCTTCTCGAATTCTATCGTCTGCATTCTTTCCATTTTGTGCTCTCATGAGTCCTGCTAACATCTGGTTTGTTAAAGGATCCATATATCATTTCACTCTACATTCACTTATTTAGTTGGGAAGTATATCCCCATCTAATGTGGCTAGATTCACTATGCCACTCGTTGAGATTCTATTGATCAGTAAGGGTCCATATCCACATTGTTGTAGTTTCTTGGCATGTTGTTTCAATGTATATACAAGGACTAAATCTCCTTCTTTTAAGCCTTTGTCTTTGATATGTGCATCATAATATGCTTTTTGCCTTCGTTTAGCAGCATAAATTCCTGCAACTACTTGTAGTATTGTTTCTTGTAACTTCTCAATTTGCTCTAATTGCTTCAATAGCTCATGTCCGGTCCACTCATGCTATTGTGATACTCGTAAAGTAGGTACCAAAAAGTCAATTGGTAGAATCGCATTTTGTCCATAAGCTAGGTTAAATGAAGTAGTTCCAATGGTTGTCTTGTAAGCCACACGGAAGGCCCAAATTGCATGATGCAATTGTTTGTCCCAATCTGACCTTCCATTGTTGACTATCTTTATCAACACGATACATACTACTTTATTGGAACTCTTTGCCTGACCATTAGCTTGAGGGTGATAGGGGGCTAGTTTCTTATGAATCACTAGGAATTCGTTCATCAAGGATTCTATCACTTCATTGATGAAGTGCATTCCTCTATTGATGGAACAATGCAATGCTCTAATACCACTAATAGAGCAAAACAAGCTCTCACACCATTGATGCAATAAACAAGGGTGTGTCGATGCGAAAGTGTATGTGAGCGCACACAGCCTCACAAGTGTTGGAACATCAAGCTTACACTATGCTTGAGGTGGATTTGATCTACATCAAAGGCTATCACGTCGAAAGAATATCCGTTGGAGAGTTCTTTTTCATATGCTCATTTATTGTATTTTTTGAGAATATTTTGATGGCTCATTTACCGTTGTAAAAGCCTTGAGTTGTACACATGTAAAGGTACAAATATAGGGCCAATATCCCACGAAATTTTGGTGGTTGAAGTTGCATTCAATCAAGCAATCAATCACCTAAAAGTAGATCAATCAAGATCTTCACTTTTCCTAGATTGGAGGGAAGTGAATTGATTCCCTCCAACAACCATTCCCACCTTCATTTGAATTCAAATTCAAGTTGTAAAAGTCGTGGAACACTCCTAGAGGCTATATAAGGAGTTGAAATCACTTGTACATTACATGGAAGCAATATACATACACTTGTGACCATCATTGTCTTGCTCCTTCAATTTCTGCATCATCTTCTTCGCCAACAGTAATCTTGCAGAGGCTGCTGCTCTCTCCTCAGAGCTCCAAATTGAGTGCAAGAGGACTCATTGGAAAGCTATCAGTGTCTAGTTTATGCCTGTAAATTTTCAAAGCATTTGGTTCAGCAGATTTGGAGAAATCTCAGTTTTTCTGCCTCGGGGTCAATCTCTGCGTATTCCTGAAAAATAGGAAGTACCACCGATGAATGTCGCATTCATTCCTATAGCATATTTTGCTTATTCCTTATACTTTTGTGCATTTCATACACTCAACCCTATGTGTATCACTCCCATAAAAGGATTTTTTCTAATTGTAATCACGCTGGTCGCTATGGGCATTTGAAGTTCATTGTCTCTTCCATAGATAGTAAGTTTTTTGAGCTAGTCGACCCGCAAACCTATCTGTTTTGTATCGACTCATTCTCCTTGATGCTCCAAGGTACATAGTGTGTGTCTTTGCACTTATAGCATGCCTATAAGGTCTATTTGAGTCTCCAAAAGCTCAAGGGCTGGTCTTGTGCCGGTTGGCTTGACCAAACTTCATCGCTTCGAAACGCACTTTTCTACCTTCGACAAGCTTCTCCAAGTTCTTTCAACAAGGATCTTTGAAATTTGAATTTTAATCACAATCAAAGTTTTACTTAACCACATTACCATACATCCTCAAATCCACACATTTCATGCATCATTCTCCTCAAACAACTTGCATATCAAAACTTCATAGAGTGTCATGTTTAGCGTGCATTCATATACATCACAAGAGCATACACTTACCAATTCTCAATGAAAGCTCATCTACATACTCCAGAAAACATAGCCCAAGTGAAAGTATTCCATTTGCTATCCTGTTTTAAGAGAAATCACTTTCTCAAGTTGCTTACTTTAGCTTCATCACATTCCAGTTTTGACAAATACCCCTAACTTTAAACAATCATAAAATCCAAACTACAAAGGTTAATTGTATGATTCAACTTGGCACTAGTAGTGCAGCCTCTCAAATCTAATGTCCCACAAATTTCACTCAATTTAGATCACTACATAAAATTTGAGGATCTCTTCAAATCACCCTTTTGTAACTTTATTTCTAGCACCTGGGAACAATGCTCAGTACCCTTTCTTTGAACATTCATAAAATGCAAACCACATATGCAAATTGAGTGATTTTAATTGGAATAGAAAGTAAATTCCATGCACTCTAAGATCCAAGAAATACATAATTTGGAGTTCTACATTAGATTTCAGAGCCTCTGCAAATTACCTCTTTGTAAGTGGGGAGCCCTGGAAACAATGCTCAGCACCTCTACTTTCAACACTCATAAAACTCAAAATAAGAAAGATAATTGAGTGATTCAGCTTGGAATTGAAATTAGATTCAATGCACTATAATATTCAATAAAGGTTACCCAATTGGAATCTCTACATCAGATTTGAGAGCCTCTACAAGTTACCTCTCTATAAGTGGGGAGCCCTGGAAACAATGCTCAACACCTCTACTTGCAACACTCATAAAATTCCAACCAAACATGAGAATTGTGTGATTCAACTTGGAACTGAAAGTAGATTTAATGAATGTTAGTATCAAACATATCGCCAAACAAGAATTACCCAATTTGAAGCTCTACATCAGATTTTAGAGCCTCTGCAAATTAACCTTTTGTAAGTGGGAGTCCTAGAAACAATGCTAAGTACCTCTACTTTGAATGCTCATAAATCCACATCAAGAATGATATATGAGAAATTCCACATGGAACTATAAGCACATACATTGGAGTTTCCTAAAACAGAATTAGAATTCAATATTCCTTCAGTAAACAATGAGAGAGAGAGAGACATTATGTGACTAGCATAAAGCTTATGATAAAAAAACTCTACAATCAAAATATGTATCATATATCACTCCATAGTGTATGGGAGGATAGCGAATGCTTCTCTACACAATGAGAAGAGTTCTAACACTCATCACAATGACAAGGAGGACAATATGGATACTCCTATTGCTAAGAGGAGCTCAAAGAAGTAGTGGGCTGCTGTCCTCTTTATATAGTGTGTGGAGAATGGCTCTTCAATGAGTTGAAAAGGTAAAGTAGCAGAGAGAGAGAGAATCTCTCAATCAAGTATGCAATTTGCTCCTCATTCTACGATCTAATCAGCTCCAACTTCATGCACATCATTTCTCCTTGATTTGCTCACCAAAAATGCATGTGCAAGCACAATGATGGGTGTACGATTTTTCTCATGTAGCTTTTTGAGCTTACTTCATTGACTTTAGTTTTGTACATAAGCTATGCTTTGATTTAAATAAAATAAGAGATGGTTCTTATCCTCTACTCAAGAGATAACTTATCTAAGTGAAATGGATGATGCAAGAACCTAATGATATGCAAAATTTGAAACTAAGCTTCACAATTGAAGCTTGCACATTTTCAACACTCCCACTCAAGATACACTTGGGAAGCGCCATGCAACTCTCCATATGAAGTCCTCCTTCTTGAGAGCTTCATATGCTCCATTGTGAGTTGTAGCCACAAGATTATACTTGATATTCCAAAGCTACTTTGATCTTGAACTCCATGAAATCTAGAAGTAGATAGATGATAGGTATCTATCCAAGATTTCATCACCTTCAAGGAAACTTCATCTTCTTTGTTGACTATCTCCAAATGATGATTTTGGAGAGTAGGCAAGCATTCGATCCATACATGAGTGTATGGAAGATGAAAAGGTTGAATAGAAATGTGTCTTGCTTCCCAAGCAAGATCTATCCAAGCTTGGCTCTTTACCTTCATCTTCCAAGCTTGAATCTTTGTCCAAGCTATGTTTGTACTCATGAGAATGCATAAGTGGTGATATTTTTTCATGCAAAATGTGTTTGTGCTTTCATATATGCATGCATGTGTTTGATTGTATCTGAAAGGTGTGTGCACACATAGTAAGGGGCATCATTCTCTCATGTTGCAGAGTGACCCTTTATCTACCCTCATATCCTTGTTCATGATAGTGGATCCATGTCTTTAGTCTCAGCTTGCAGAGATTATGGAAGTTCTCATAGAAGATACCTGACAAAACTCTGATTTATCAATTGACGTCATTTTCCATTTAATGGATTTGGTAGTGGATTTTGATTGGTTTTGTAGCAAGGGGGTGTTCTTTGTCTCTCGCGGTGCAGTTAGAAAAAGAAAGGAGGAAAAGATAAGCTAGGGCCCTTGTCACGTGGTGTACAAAAAAGGTAGATCTTGGAAAGAGGGGTAGCTGAAAATCAGAGGGAAATTGAAGGAAGAAGAGGCAGAAACTCCTTGAAGAAGAGGGACTTGTCTGACAGGGGGAAGCATAGGAGATTTAGGTGTTGTTCCTTTGGCTATTTGAAGAGGGAGGTTCAGGGCACCAATTGGCTCTTGATGGTGGAAGATATCCTATATCCAAAGTTCGCGCTAAGGATGGAGGAAGTTACATTTTTGATATGTTAAAATTAAAGTAAGATCAGTTAAAAACAGGAGTGTAGAGTGAACTCTAGGACCGGGCCTGATTCTGGATAATGCAGTCATGGGAAGCGGTTTTGTTGATAATCAACTATATTAGTGACACAAAGGAGCGGTATTAGAGGGGATAATAGAGGCAAACAACATGAGTATTAGGGAAAAAATGAAAAGGGAGGTTGGTGATCGAAAGACTGCAAAGGAAAACATAATATGATGAGGGAACATGCAAACCCTTTTCCACAATCTGTCCAACACTCATCACATTCTTGGTAATTATTGGTACATATAGAACCCTACTCAACAGATTCTTGTTTCCATCAGAGATCTCAACATTCCCTACTTTAATCACTGAGTGTTTGGTGTCATCACCTGTTTGTACCTGATGCTTACCCTTTGGTTCCTCAAGGTCAGAGAGAAGAGCTACATTGCCTGCCACATGGTTTGAGCATCGTGAATCAATGTAGAAGAGATGGTCATCATTTATACCTGGTTTTGAAGTCGCATTCATAATCAGAAAAGAATCTTCTTGCTCCTTAGTGTAGTTTTTGTAATGTTTTTTGGATTTGTATCCTCCTTGGTAGTTGCTATTGTAGTTGTTGTTGTAGTTATTCTTGTATCCTTGGTGGTGATTGAATCTTCCTCTTGATTGTGTATATCAACCTCTTTGATAACCTCTACCTCTCTGATTCTTGAAGTTCTTGAAACACCCATCTGTAGTATGGTTTGATAAACCACAAATATTGCATGGTAAGGAGTTATAAGGTCCCCCCCTATCTTGCTTACCTCCTCTGCCCCTTCCTCTTGAGGTTCTACCTCTCCCTTCATAGTTGGCTTGGGAGGTAGTTCCTTCATCTTCAATCTTTTTGTTCTTCCCTTTCTCTTTGGACTTACTCTTATCACTGTATAGGGCAGAAGAGCTATTACCTATTGATGAATCTCCATTTTTGTTGAGCTTGGCTTCATGGGTAAATAGTTTCCCCATGAGTGTGGTAAGATCTGGAATCTGCATGTCCATGTACAAGTCCATGGCAGTTGTGAAGCTCTCCCATTTTTCATCAGCTTAATTACCATTGATTACTTGCCTTACGATCTGCTCCTCTTCAATTTCTTCTCCTATGCTTGCCAATTGATCTGCTACATCTTTGAATTTGGCCACATACTTTGAGATACCTTGCTTAGGTTGCTTTCTTTGAGTGGTGAACTCAATCCACAATTGATTCTTCCTCGCCCTTGTGTTGGAAGAGAAATAAGAAGATAGTGTTTCCCAAGTCTCTTGGGTTGTCTTACAGTTCCTAATATGTGGAAGAAGAAAATCACAGGTTGAGTTAAGTAAGTAGGACCTTGCTAATGCATCCTTAGCACACCATGTGTTTAGTCTCTCATGCTCCTCTCTTGTAGGTTGTCCTTTGCTTCTGAATATGGGCATCTCCTCATCTCCTGAGATGTATCCATAGAGGCTCCTTCCTTGTAAGTATGTCTTCATCCTCAGAGACCATGCCTGATAGTTGTTCCTATACAATTTATCAATGAAAGAAGGAAAACCATCTCCCATTTTACCTTAGCTTTGCTATGATACCATTGTTGGGATAGATGGATGGACACTCCAAGAAATGAGTAGGTACTGCCAAATCCTGCTTAGTACTAGCCTCTTGTAGCTTCAGAGTTGAGGTGTGGGCCCTATTAGCTTTCCAAAGACACTATATAAGTGCCTATGTACTTTGGAAGTGATGTATGAAAAGATTGAATCAAAACATACTACTTCCAAATAGAAGAATTAATGAAAACCTTCTACTTTTTATCATACACCTGCAACTTGTTATGCTCAGTGCGTTGGAATTGGAAAAATTCCTTTTAGAGATATCTAATAAGCTTAGTAAGATAATGATTCCAAGTGGAATCACTTGAAATGATCCACTATACACAGAGCAATCAATTTAACAAATGAATCATTACCCCCGATTTTTTAGGACCTCTACAGAGTTTGACGAGTCAGTGCTTTGATGCGCTTTTCTCCAAATTGGCTGAATAGATGTCCTTAAAAATTTGCGAGCATGTAGATAAGGATCCAAAAAGCTATAGATTATTGAAAATGGTGGAGAATTGAGTGAGATATGAGCAGCACAAGTTGATAGTTAGGAATGACTTTAACAGAGAGATTATAGATGAACAATGTAGATGTAATGTATTAATGAACAATGTTGTACAAGTTCATAGGCTTGATCATCATAGCCCAATGATGGAGAGTAGTGTAGGCTACAATGTATGCCTCACACTCTTACAAAATGACAATGAAGAACTCGGGAATTGGTCTCACTTACATGCAACTTTTTCAAGTCACTTTATATAAGTGCTCATTCAAATTTGAATTTGAATTCAACTTTTGGCTCTCTCTAAAAGTAATCTTTCAATCTAGGAAATTTTCTCTCAATGAATTAGATGCTTTTCTAACTAACAAGTCCACAAGTTTTTGTTAGGTGATTACAAATATTCTCTCAAGTCAAATAAATGACTTTTACAAATGTAAAAGGATAAATTTCTACTAGTAATGGTTTCCATGCAGCTTCATGTGTTTATGAATTTCAAGCCAAATGTGTGGGCTTGGACTTTGCACCAACACTACCTACCAATTTTCATAATTTTTAGAGTTCATTTCAGTTGCCAAATCAGCTTAGAAACCTAATTTTTAACTAGGTTGGACACTAGGTCTGAACAAGGCCAAACGTATTCAAAAACTATAAAAGGAGTTAGCGAGCTCATTTTTGTGGTTGGATTGTTGGGAATTGAAGTAACAAAGATCATTGTAAAATCATTTCTTGGCTTTGTTAATCATATTTTTTTCATAATTTTTGCTTGGATTAACAAATATGAGGTGGATCTACTCACATTGATACTTATCATTGTGCTAGAGTGATAGTTCTCATTACACACACTATAAAGACATCAACAAAAATCCGTAGACATTGGTATACTTTTTCTCGTGGATCATGTGGTTAGATGAAGATTTCCATATGAATAGGTTGGGTTTTTGAAACTTGGTTGCATCTTTCCAAGCGTATCTTTGTTTGCTTCACATGGGCTACACACATGATAGGAAAATTGATCTTACTTGATGATAATCAAAGGACTCTTGTGCAATGTGCATGGCACAATGGTTAAGGATCTTCTCTCTTAACTCTAGGTTGCGGGTTCCAATCCGTTGACCGGCACGCCAAGAGGAATGAAGCTTTCTTTTGTTTAGTGTGTGAATATCTCAATAGGGAGATATGAATATGCTTGCAAAAGATGTGATTACAAATCTCTCAAGGAAGAGATGAAACACTCCACAATATGAAGAGTTAAGCACTCATGGAAATAAGATTATGGTCCCTTCAATGAAGATTACAGAGTGAAGTATGAAGATAATGAAATTGACAAGGCCTCCATGAGAGCTTGAGGAAGAAGATGACAAGAGTAGTATTTCTATGAAAGCTTAACCAAGCTCTGATACCAATGCAAGAGACTGGCCATTACAACCACCACCTGCTAGAGAGATGACTCTCCTCCCAACCATATGCCTCTATATATATCTATCTCGAAGGGACTACCTTCTTGGCCAAGTGCATTCTAACCATCCATGTGTTCGACATGTAACTACATGTGCCCAAAGTGTCCCAGCGAACTTGATTTAACTCAAATGGATGCTTCTTAACAGTTCTAGAGTCTCTATGGGAAAAAATCTCCCTATGCTCCCCATGGGGGTTGAAATCAAGGCCTCTTCCTTCACCTCTTGAGAGTTAACCATTAGGCTAAGTGGATCACTTATTTACAAGAGTAGATGACCGTCTACGTAAGTCTAACCTCAAAATATTTGTTCATACACATGAATGACCAAACAATGTCCGACTTTAGATGTATCTCAACGTGTAGGACCCTTAGACCATATAGTTACTTTATTACAATGTCCAAGGAAAATAGAAACTTTGACAAGAGCAAAGCAAGTCCTTTGCTAGTATACTCTCTCCCTAAGAGCTTAAAAATGATGTTCAAAGCCTAGTAGGCTTGTGTAAAAAATGGACCTAATGTAGAGACACAACATGATTCTTACCCTGATTTCCAATTAAAGAAACGAAGTTCTCAACATGTGCAAACAACTAATTGAGTTTTTGTAGAGAATTCTTGAAGGTCCTAGCCTTCTTAGGGAGAAAGCTCATAGAGTTGTAGTTAAAAAGATTGTCCTCTCTTTGGTGATGGATCAAGAAATACAAATGTCTCATGTAGAACCTTGCATAAGAAAAGATCCTAGAGAGAACCCGTTGAGACTAGGATTATGCCAGATTCTATTGAATCTTTGGCCTAAAACCCTATAGCTAATGAGTTAGAAAATTGAAACAACAATGAGATAGAAAAATTTTATGACATGATTGCTCCTACATCATTCACATTTGCATCCGCATGAGTGCATCTCCATTTTGTATCTAGGAGGCACTCCATTTCTAGTTTATTTCCATTTTATATTGTATCTCTTTTGTATTTTGGTACCTTGCCATTTGCTTCTACCATTGTATTCATTCTTCTTTAATGAGAGTTATCCCACATTTGATGTATTTTGGAGAGCCCCTCCCAAATCTAAATAAGGAGGGTCTCTCCCCCCATTTCCTCCATGCTCTTGGCAAGCTCATTTCTAATCCATGTGAGTTTACCCATTTCTTGGTCTACTCAATTTGAGTCTCTCACACTCTTTCTTTTGTGAGTACACTCTTCTTTTCTTTTGCTTCCGTGTGTTACTCTCCACATGGTATTAGAGCACTAGGTGGAGGACTTGGTAGTGCATTTCGTGGTCGTTTTGGTGGTGACAGTGCTTGAGCTTGGTGGTGTGGCTCGCCTTAGTGCAAAGCCTCTTTTGCAATCATTTTTATACTCTTTTTGGGATTCATTTTGCCTATTTGGCCACCCTCCTAACCTTTCATCCATTATCCAACCCCTATTTTCCCATTTTCCCTTCCGTTTGACCTTTATTCTTGTATTTGTGGATTGTTCATCTCATGTTATTGGCCACGTTTAAGGAGTTGATAATGTACTCATAGTTTTAGAGTATTTATAAACAATTTATATGTCATTATTGGTGGGTTTCTTCTCTGTATGTCCACTTTCTGATTGTATTGGTCTTATGAAACATTCATTTTTTTAAGACCGTGTTAGTACCAAAACCTCTCAACAACCATATCCTAAGGTCTTCTCCCACAAAGGACGATCATAGAATAATTAATACTTATGGATTTTTTATCAAAATCATTCCAATTTTGAGTATTTCTAATACTACCTCTCATCACACTATTGGTTGTGACAATAGCAACCCATCTTTCTTCTCTCTCCCACATGGAGCTATCCTCTGGACATGCTTATAGTATAGTGTTCCCAAGTGCTTCATCTCTGAGGTAGGAGAAACTACAAAGCAGAATGGCAGTATGCATAAAAATAAGTTGAGTACAATGATTTACAATCACCTCAAAGAGAAGACTAAAATCTCTTAGTGTCCTCTCCATCAAGAAGAAGTTTTCATGTTAGGGACGAAAGTGAGCAAGATGCAAGGATCACGGTAGTAGATCAAGTGTTCTCTCTTCATTGTGTGTGACAAGAACACAATCTCATTACCTTTCAGCTCCTCTATCTCCTCAGAAAC
Organism: Ceratopteris richardii; assembly: GCA_020310875.1. Lineage (NCBI taxonomy): Eukaryota > Viridiplantae > Streptophyta > Polypodiopsida > Polypodiales > Pteridaceae > Ceratopteris > Ceratopteris richardii. The sequence goes on from CM035422.1 coordinate 58,545,050, forward strand.
TCATCAAGTGCTATTGGACAAAGCTAGAGAACACTAAATTGCACCATTTAATAATAATGTAGAGAAAAGAGAATTACATCAATCAATGTGAGAGGGTATCACATAGATATAAGCCACCCTTACAAGGCTGCTTCCAAAAAATGGATCATAGATAATCTAGGAGGGGAGTACAAAGCTAGAAGAGAGCTTTTCCACTTATTACAATGCAATCCTTTAATGATGGACAAAGGATTAACTCTGTCAAGAAGAACATGTTTCATGTCCTTTTTACAATTCCAGAGAATTCTCCTAAGAGCCTCTTCGTAGGGATAGAGAAAATCCTTAGGGGACTTGGAAAACAGGATATGATTTTTGCTTTTCCATATGTACCATATAGGATGAGCTCTGATAAGCTGCTAGAGAGCAACATTCAATTTATTGCTTTCACCTAGAAGGATCTCTCTGCATCCAATGACACGGAGACCATGGGTAGTACAATAGATGTTCATCAAATTCTAGAATCTATGAGCATTGATGCACTTCACAAAAGGTGAGGAAGGTCTTCAATGACTCCACAAAAAGGATAGTTCCCTGCACTAATGATAAACTTCCTTGATCTCCTTGAGCAAGCCTGCTCGCATACCCATCAGATCTTGTGGCCAATTTCTTTTGACTTCATATATTGAATCATTTGATCTCAACGATTATGCAGTTGCACATGGTCTAAGTGCATTGCAACTGGTCTAAGTGCATTGTATTGATTTGTGAGTTTTAAATCTCCTTGCCATACTCTAGACATAAGTCACATTACAGCAACCTAAAGTCAGTGGGTGTCCATGCTTTGAGATCATAGATGACATATAATCATTCATTGCATTAAAGTTCACATGTTATATATTTTTTTGGCCTTGATTGTTCAAATTTAACTCATTGAGGTTATTCAATTAATAGGCTTTAAACCTTTGAACTTCTCTAAAGGATATTTCTTTTCTTGTCTTAGAGGCTATTTTGAATCACAACCCCATTCCACCTTGTACTTGGCAAATTATCTTCTTCTTATGAATCTAAGTCACAAAGAAGGTAATGAAGATGATCATTTGTTCTACATAGATTCAGGATGTTCGAATCATGTTGCAGGCAACATTGCTCTTCTATTTGATTTGGAAAGTCCAAAGCATAGACATGAAGTGCAAACAGGGGATGACACAAAGCACAATCTGGAGAAGATTGGTAATCTCAAAGCTTCCAATGGCAGGACAAACATTCTGAGTAAGGTTCTCTATGTACCCACTATCACTAAAAACCTAATAAGTGTAGGCCAAATAGTTGAAAAAGGCTTGCAAGTTAGGTTCACCCAACATGGAGCTTTTGTGGAAGATCCATGTCAAGGCTTCAAGAAGATAGCCCGAGGTGAGAAGCATGGTAGGCTCTTTACTTTTGAAGTAGGAGAAACCAGGAACATAGCTCTATTCAACTTTGGGTCTCAAACCCTAAGTGAGCTTGAAGTGTGGCATAAGAGACTTGCTCATGTGAATGAAAGAACCTTGAAGGATATATGCAGGGATCAAAGTGTTATAGGACTGTCGAACATATCAAAGCAACACATGATCAATAGGTGTGATGCATGTCAGATTAGGAAGGCACAAAGACAACCATTCAACCACAAAGGTTACATCCACAACAACTTATTGGACTTAGTACATACATATGTATGGGGACCAAGTCAAGAACCTTCATTTGCAGGATCAAGGTATTATGTCTCATTTATTAATGACCATAGTAGATGGAGGGTTCTATACTTTATCAAAAGTAAGAATGAAGTGTTTGATTGATTCAAGAAGTATCTTGCACATGTGGAGAATCATACAGGTAGATCACTAAAGAAACTCAGATCTGATGGAGGGGGAGAATACTTCTCCAAAGAGTTTGATGAGTTCTTGCAGGAAAAAGGTATCAAAAGGGAAGTGACTACTAGGTACTCTCCTCAACTAAACGGAATTGCAGAGAGGAGAAACAAGACATTTGTTTGGATTAGCCCGAACAATGCTTGAAGAGAAGAAGTTGCCACATTATCGATGGGTAGAAGCTTACAATTGGAAAAAATCCTTTTGGAGGAATGATATACATAGGATTGAGTGTATAAAATGCATAAGAGCACAAGTAATAAGAAAATATGCTTTTGGAATGAACTTGACACTCAACAGTGGTACCTTCTATTTTTTCGAGCTATATAGAGATAGACCTAGAGACAGAAAATATGAGATTTCTCCAAATCTACTGAACCGATGAATGCTCACTCATCCAATTTGGAGCTCTCTAGAGAGAAAAATAGCCTTTGCAAGTCTACCATTGTTGGAGAAGATGATGGAGAGAAATGAAGGAGCAAGACAATGATGGCCAAAAGTGTATGTATATTGCTTCCATGTAATGTACGAGTGATTAGAAATATTTATATAGACTATTGAAGTGCTCCATGACTTCTACAAGTGGAATTTGAATTCAAATGAAGGCATGATTATTTGTTGAAGAGAATCAATTCATTTTCCTACAATCTAGGAAAAGTGAAGATCTAATTTGATCTAATTTTAGGTGATTGATTGATTCATTGATTGTCAAGCTCAACCACCTTTCATGGAATTTGTGCTCTCTTTTTTTCCTTTTACATGTGTTAAGCTCTAGGCTTTTACAACGATAAATAATCCATAAAAATCCTTCAAAAAAATACAATAAATAAGCATAAATAAAAAGAATACTTCAATGGATATCTTTACATAATCCAAATGATATCTTTTTATGTAGATCAAATCCACCTCAAGCATAGTGTAAGCTTGATGTTCCAATAGTTCCCCCTCAAGCTAAGTATGCTTGAGTCTTCATTCTCTAATATGTTAAATACTTGCCATTGATTTAAATATGCAAAGCTTTATTCCATTGTGCCTTCGTCATCATATCTGCCACTTGCTTTTCAGTTGGAATAACAGAAATGTGAATCTCCTTTCCCATGAGCTTTTCCTTGATGAAGTGGTAATGAACTTCTATGTGTTTGGTTCTTGCATGGAAAATAGGTTTTGCTGCTAGATGCATGGAACTTACATTATCTCCAAATATGTGAGGTTTGGAACTCACAAGTCCCACAGTTATATACAATGCTTTTAACCATATTGCCTCTTGAGTTGCTCTGGTCACACCTCTATACTCTACTTCAATTGAGGATAAAGCAACTGTTAGTTGCTTCTTAGAATTCCATGACAGCAAAAATCATCGAACTTCTTCCCAAGTTAGAACTTGGCCGCGATTATGAAGGGTGGTTACAAATGTCTTGTTGGACCTAAGGAACTTATTGAGAAGGCAGAAGGACATATCTTCATTAGACACTTGGTGGCCACATAATGCTAGTTTACGTTGATAGTCCTTAAATGTGGTAATAACTTTGAAAATAGAATCCTGGGGCCGAATGGATAGATTATGAAAATTAGCCTCTAGAGTGTAAATCTTTGAGGGGGTTTTGTCTTTGTAGAAGTCTTGGAGGATCTTCCAAGCTTAATGAGATGTTTTACAGGATATTATTCAAATGAAGGTGGGAATGGTTGTTGGAGGGAATCAATTCACTTCCCTACAATCTAGGAAAAGTGAAGATCTAGTTTGATCTACTTTTAGCTGATTTGATGGCTTGATTGAATGCAACTTCAACCACCACAAATTCGTGGGATTCGGGCTCTTACCTTTACATGTGTGAATCTCAAGGCTTTTACAATGGTAAATGAACCATCAAAAAATATCTCAAAAAAATACAATAAATGAGCATAAGAAAAAGAACTCTCCAACGGATATTCTTTCGACGCAATAGCCTTTGATGTAGATCAAATCCACCTCAAGCATAGTGTAAGCTTGATGTTCCAACAGTATTGTTACTCTCAAGGACGCATTGTATGTACCTTGTATCAACAAGAACTTAATAATCATTCCTACTATTGCTTCTGGTTGACTTCATCTAAACTTTTTTGATAGCAAATGTATGGTTATTGATTTTAGCAATGGTGATGTGATTGCAATGTGGGGGGACATTATGCATGGCTTGTATTTCTTTGATACATATAAAAGAGTTTCCTCAAATTCCTTTCTTCCATATACTTGTTCTGTGGCTGAAATGGAGTTATGGCATGCTCATTTCTATCATTTGAACTTGAATATTTTTCTTTACTTGCAAAAGAAGGATATGGTTATTGGTTTTCCAATACTTGAATCTATTGAGAAAAATGCATTTGAGTTTTGTGTACTTGTAAAAAGGTATTGTGCTCATTTTTCAGAAGATGGTGCTACACATGCTGCATGAAAATTGCAACTTGGTCCTAGTGATGTATGTGGTCTAGTGAAGACCTCATCTTTTGGTAGACATGTACACTTTGTAACCTTTATTGATGTTGCAACATGCCACACTTGGGTGTATCCTATGAAAGCAAAGAATGAGGTATTATCTTGCTTAATATGTGCATTCCAAGGATCCTGATGTTTTTCCTTGATGTTTTATAGGAATCCACTAGGGACAAATGTTATCTAGTTTCATATCTAGCCTAAAGTATCCTCATAGGTTTGTGTGACCTTAATAAATTCCTCTAGCAAATAAGGTGCATGATGTCTAAGTTCATTTCAAATTTGCATATTTAGTACTATAACAAAGTTGCACAGCCTATGAAAATCATCTAGATTTTTCAATTTTTGAATAATTTCTCAATACCTTAAAATGTTAATAGATAATGGTAATCTATTTTGTTGGACCTTATCTGAGGCGTCACACTTATATTCCTCCTCATTCTCAAGGAAAAACACTTTCTTTAACAAACTAGAAAATTGATTCCAAGTTCAAGCTTTCTATTGCTTCTTAAAGAGTCTCAGCCACCACATGTAGCATTTCGGGCCTAAGGATATACTAGCTTCTACCATTCTCACATGTTTGGGAGTCTTATTTTTGTGCAACATTAGACCACTATAATGCTCTTGGAGTATTGATTAGAATCTCTAATAATCAAATAAGAAGGGCATTGGAATGTAGATACGTTAATTCTAAGGTACCTTGGAAGAACCTTTGATTTTGGTACTCTTTATGCTTGAGGTAAAAATCTTAAAGGCTAGTTTGATACAATCTAGGCTAGGGATTGTGATTCAAAAAGATAGTTTTTGCATATTGTTCCTCACTTGGTTTAGGTGTCCTTTCTTAGGTCAGTATGAAGCAACTAATTATGGCACTCTCATCCACTTAAGCAGAGCACAAACCAACTTCATTTTTCCTCTTGTGAGGTAGTGCAATTAAGGAGAAGCCTTGCACATCTAAGATTTCCATAAGATATGATGATTTCACTTAAATGTGATAACCAACATTGTATAGCTGTTCCAAAGAATGCAATATCCTTTGCTGGTATGGAACACATAGAGATCCAAGAGAATTATACATGTGAACTTATACAAGGATAAATCATGGAGTTTCACAAGTACTTTCCCTCTTTGATCATTGAGGAAAATGATCTTTAGAAGGGGGAGAGAGTGTCAGTTATTGATCCACAAGGATCATGACTTTGGTCCATAGGGATCAGTCCATGTGTGTGAGGGACAAATGCCAGCTAGCCAAGGTCCCAAGCTCGGGGGATACCCTAAGGTACTTAGTAGTATTGGGAATAAGTGTTGCATGATGGCCACATGTTCACACTAGACTATTCCAAAACATTGCTATTTTTAGAGTACAAGAGGGTATATATGGATGGGAGGAGAGTCATACACACATCATTCAAGTCATTGTCTCACATTATACAGCCCATGAAATAAAATTCCAGAAGCAATAATGACATCATCATTTGATATATCATGAATTCTACATCTATCATCAATAAATTTTACAATGAAGCAAATCTTGGATAATATTGAAACTGATAACATATTTTTCTTGATCCATAGAACAAATAAAGCATTGTAGAATGTAAAAGAACTACCATCAGTAGTTGTGAGAATGACCTTATCAACTCCCATTACAGGATAAGAGGAGATATTGGTGCATGTGGCAGTATTCCTTGTAGGGGCAGACTCAAGTGAAGTGAAGAAACTATGATGCGAGGTAATATGTTTGGTTGCCCCACTATCAAAGTATCAAGCATCTGAGTCTATTGTAGACATAAACTATTAATGAGAAGATGTTTCATAACTGCATACAATATTAATGCCCATTCTTCATTCTGCACAAGATTTGTAGACTCTATTTTGGGTATAGAGGCCTCTACAACAACCATCCTAGCCTCTTTTTTCTTTGCCTCTTTTGCATGATCATTTCCTTTACAATATTTGCAAAACAATTTTTTCTTTTCTATTTTCTTCTTGTCTTTGTCATCCTTCTTTGATCGTATAGAATTATCAGATTTTTGCTTACTAGTAGATGAGCTTAATTTACCTTTTCCCTTTAGACTAACCAGAAAAGCTTGATCTTCAACATGCATAATGGACCTGTTCTGCCTAGAGTGATCTTCCTACAATAGAACAGAGACTAACTCCTCAAATGTTAAGGCACTTGGATTTACTTTCCTCATCAATCAAAGAGTAGAAGCAAAACTTTGATATGAATTTGGAAGATCATTCATAATAGTTTACACAGGTGAATTGTCTAGTAAGATCTCATCAATAGAAATCAATTGTTCCTTCAAATCTTTGATCTTTGTCAAAAAAATGTCCATGGAATCTCCTTCATTCATGTGCTCACTCTCCAAATGTTTTGAAGGTAAGCAACATGAGCATCATTCCTTGTCTAATATAAAGTGGTAAATGTATGCCAAGCATCATTTTCTATTTTGCAAGAGCAAACGTGAGGAATAATGGCAAGTTTGATAGAAGAGGCTATCAATGCATGTGCTTGAGCATCTTTGCCATCCCAACAAAGTTACTCTGCAGTAGGTGTAGCCAGAACCGCAACATGAACATGAACCTTAAGAACATCATCTTCAACACCATCTACATCAGTTTGAGGTTTGTTATTGATTTACCTATGAATTGTATCTTTGCTAAAAATTTTGGAGAGACATAATAACTTTAGTCATGTGACTATTGATACCCCTTGAGGAAAAAGGAGGATGCATCATCTTAAGTGTGTGTGACTCTCATACTAGGTACCACTACTATGCTACGTGTGAATTGGTGTTATTCAGATCTTATGGAGGTATTGTATGGTTTTGTTTTGTTCTTATTCCACATTTGGTGGAGTACTTGAAGCTAGAACTTGTTGATCTCATGTCCTTGTAAAAATGAGTTGGATTGACCTCACTTACAAACAACCTAAGATTTTTTTTCTATTGTAGGTGTGAACTAAAGACATCTTGAGAGAGGATTGATTTTGATCAAAGGAATGGTCTTGATCATCAGTTTTACACCAAAAATAAGTATGTTGAAAGGATCATTTTACAAAGGCATCAAAAGAAAAAACCTTTGCTTAGAGTTCATGGGATTGTAGGATACTCATATGTTATACATTGATATGAATTAAAAAAAGCTGATTCTTTCTCCAAAATTCGTATGTAATATAATGTAAAGGACCTCTTTTTAGAAGAAACACATTAGAAACTTATTTACACATCTCAAAAACCTTAAAAAAACACACAAAATCCAAAAAAAATTCTAAAAGAGACCTTCAGACACACCAAAAAAAAATAAAATTAAAAGCACTCAAAAAACTAAAAAATTGTTTCAACAAGACATGGGAAAGAAAATTGCAAAAGAGAGAAGGAAGGGGGAGAAGTTTGAAAAAGAGAAGGAAGAAAAGAATGAGATGCATGAAATAATCACACATGATAAGGGTGAAAAAGATAGAGAAAAATTGCAAGGGGTAGAGAAAATCAGTAAAATGTCTAAAGGGGTGGGCTCTGAAAGAACTTGGAGAAGCTTGTTGAAGGTAGAAAAGTGCGTTTGGAAGCGACAAAGTTGGGTCAAGCCAACCAGCACAAGACTAGCCCTTGAGCTTATGGACTTTCAAATAGAACTTATAGGCATGCTATAAGTGCAAAGAAACTCACTATGTACTTTGGAGCATCAAGGAGAATAAGTCGATACAAAACAGATAGGTTCGAGGGTCGACTAGCTCAAAAAACTTACTATTTATGGAAGAGACAATGAACTTCAAATGCCCATAGCGACCAGCGTGATTACAATTGGAAAAAATCCTTTTATGGATACACATAGGGTTGCGTGTATGTAATTCACAAAAGTATAGGGAATAAGCAAAATATGCTATAGGAATGAATGCGACATTCACCGGTGGTACTTCCTATTTTTCAAGAATACGTAGAGATTGACACCGAGACAGAAAACCTCCAATTTCTCACAATCTACTGACCCAAATGCTATGAAACTTTATAGGCATAAGCTAGACACTTATACCTTTCCAATGAGTCATCTTGCACTCAATTTGGAGCTCTATAGGGAGATCAGCAGCCTCTACAATATTATTATTGGCGAAAAAGATGATGCAAAGAATTGGAGGAGCAAGACAATGATGGTCACAAGTGTATGTATATTGCTTCCATGTAATGTACAAGTAATTCCAAGTCTTTATATAGACTCTAGGAGTGTTCCACGACTTCTACAAGAGAAATTTGAATTCCAATGAAGGTGGGAATGGTTGTTGGAGGGAATCAATTCACTTTCCTACAATCTAGGAAAAGTGAAGATCTAGTTTGATCTACTTTTAGGTGATTTGATTTGCTTGATTGAATGCAACTTCAACCACCACAAATTCGTGGGATTTTGGCTCTATATTTCTACCTTTACATGTGTAAATCTCAAGGCTTTTACAATGGTAAATGAACCATAAAAAAATTCTCAAAAAAATACAATAAATGAGCATATGAAAAAGAACTCTCCAACGGATATTCTTTTGACGTGATAGCCTTTGATATAGATCAAATCCACATCAAGCATAGTGTAAGCTTGATGTTCCAACAACTCCCCCTCAAGCTAAAGTATGCTTGAGTCTTCATTCTCTGATAGGTTGAATACCTGCCATAGCTTTGAATCTACAAAGCTTTATTCCATCAAGTGCCTTCGTCTTCATATCTGCTACTTGCTTTTCAGTAGGAACAAAAGAAATGTCATTCTCCTTTGCCATGAGCTTCTCCCTGTTGAAGTGGTAATGGACTTCTATGTGCTTTATTCTCGCATGGAAAATAGGATTTTCCACTAGATGCATGGAACTTACATTATCTCCAAATATGTGAGGTTTGGAACTCACAAGTCCCAAATCTGTATACAATGCTTTTAACCATATTGCTTCTTGAGTTGCTATGGTCAAGCCTCTCTACTCTGCTTCAGTTGAAGATAAAGCAACTGTTGGTTGCTTCTTGGAACTCCATGACACTAGCTTCGAACCTGCAAATGCTAAGTAACCACATGTACTTTTTCTATCATCCTTAGCTCTTGCCCAATCTGCATCTGAGTAGATTTTGATATCCAAATCTGAAGAATAAGGATAGAGTATACCTTCGTTGATTGTACCTTTGAGATACTTAAGTACTCTCTTAGCCGCATCCATGTGTGGTCTTCTCGGTGAGTGCATGAACTGACTAAGCACTCCCACACTATATGAGATGTCTGCCCTTGTATGAGTAGCATATATCTAGCTACCTACCAAGCTTTGATACTCTTTAATGTCTTCAATTTTCTCACCTTCATAAACACTAAGTTTATGATTCATCTCCAAAGGTGTACCTGCGGGTTTAGTGTTCTCCATTTTAAACTTGAGAAGAAGATCCTGAATGTATCTTCTTTGAGTCAAATACATTCCTTCATCTGTATATATCACCTGCATACCTAGGAAATATTTGAGCTCACCTAGGTCACTAATTTTGAACTCCTCTTGCATGTGTCTCTTGATCCTTTGAATGCCATTTAGATCATCAGTTGTCACAATAATATCATCTACATATACACATAGATAGATAACCTCATTGTGATCCCTTTTGATGAATAGAGAAGGATCTGAGCTGCTAGCTTTGAACCCTTGATCTTGAAGATATGTAATCAACCTGTAATTCCAAGCTCTAGGAGCTTGTTTCAATCCATACAATGCTTTCTTAAGTCTGCAAACATAAGATGGATGATTAGGGTTTTGAAAACCTGGTGGTTGTGGCATGTATACCTCTTCACTTATCCAACCATTTAAGAATGCATTTTTCACATCAAGTTGGAGGAGTCTCCAATTCCTTGCAGCAGCTACACTCATCAATGTCCTGATTGTAGTCATCTTTGCAACTCGTAATAATGTTTCCTCATAGTCTATACCATGAGTTTGTGTGCATGCTTTGGCAACTAATCTTGCCTTGTACATGCAAATTGATCCATCTGAATTTCTTTTAACTTTATATACCCATCTGCAACCAATTACCTTTTGATTCCGCGACATTGGAACCAAATCCCAAGTGTCCATCTCCTTCAATGCATCAATCTCTTCCTTCATGGCCTTTTCCCAATTAGGGTTTCCCTTTGCCTCTTCATAGGTTGACGGTTCCTGTGAAATAGAGTCTTTTGCCAAGTAGATTGAATGCATCCTAACAAATGTGGAGTCATATCCATACCTTTCTCGTTGTTTCTTCTCTCTTGCTAATCTTCTAGGTGCTTGTTTTGAGCATTCTCCAACATATTGCATCTTTGCTTTGCCTCTTGACTTCCATAGCTTGTAATCCCTTTCTCTTTCATCTTGGTCATCGTCTGTATCACTTCTTGGATCCTGGACCTGTGTATCATGCTTGCTTCCTAATTGATGAGAGTCAGAATCAAGATCATATGGTAGTGTTACCTTGTTTGTCTTCATCATACCAAGACCTGTGTTCTTCAAACACAACATCTCTACTTGTAGTGAATTGCTTGGTTGAAGGATTGAAGAACCTGTAACCCATCTGAGTTGAATCATATCCAATAAACACTGCCTTTGTTGCCCTTTCATCTAGCTTACTTCTTATTTGTGATGGTACATGAACATAAGCTAAACAACCAAAAACCTTGCAATGTCCAAGACTAGGTTTTCTTCCATGCCATGCTTCATAAGGAGTCATAACTTGAAGTGATTTGGATGGTAGTCTATTGACAAGGTACACAACAAATGAAATAGCTTCTCCCCATAGATAATGTGGCAACTTCTTCTCTTCAAGCATTGTTCGGGCTGATCCAACCAATGTCTTGTTTCTCCTCTCTCGAATTCCATTTAGTTAAGGAGAGTACCTAGTAGTCACTTCCCTTTTGATACCTTTGTCTTGCAAGAACTCATCAAACTCTTTAGATAAGTATTCTCCCCCTCCATCAGATCTGAGCTTCTTTAGTGATCTACCTGTATGATTCTCCACATGTGCAAGATACTTCTTGAAGCAATCAAAAACTTCATTCTTACTCTTGATAAAGTATAGAACAGTCCATCTACTATGGTAGTCAATAAATGAGACATAATACCTTGATCTTGCCAATGAAGATTCTTGACTTGGTCCCCATACATCTGTATGTACTAAGTCCAATAAGTTGTTGTGGATGTAGCCTTTGTGGTTGAATGGTTGTCTTTGTGCCTTCCCAATCTGACATGCATCACACCTACTAATCATGTGTTGCTTTGATATGTTTGGCAATCCTAGAACACTTTTATCCCTGCATATGTCCTTCAAGGTTCTTTCATTCACATGAGCAAGTCTCTTATGCCACACTTCAAGCTCACTTAGGGTTTGAGACCCAAAGTTGAATAGAGCTATGTTTCTGGTTTCTCCTACTTCAAAAGTAAACAGCCTACCATGCTTCTCACCTCGGCCTATCTTCTTGAAGCCTTGACATGGATCTTCCACAAAAGCTCCACGTATTGAATTCAAATGAAGGTGGGAATGGTTGTTGGAGGGAATCAATTCACTTTCCTACAATCTAGGAAAAGTGAAGATCTAGTTTGATCTACTTTTAGGTGATTTGATTCGCTTGATTGAATGCAACTTCAGCTACCACAAATTCATGGGATTTTGGCTCTATATTTCTACCTTTACATGTGTAAAGCTCAAGGCTTTTAGAACGGTAAATGAACCATCAAAAATTTCTCAAAAAAAATACAATAAATGAGCATATGAAAAAGAACTCTCCAACGGATATTCTTTCGACACGATAGCCTTTGATGTAGATCCAATCCAGCTCAATCATAGTGTAAGCTTGATGTTCCAACAGGTCCCCCTCAAGCTAAAGTATGCTTGAGTCTTAATTCTCTGATAGGTTGAATACCTGCCATAGCTTTGAATCTACAAAGCTTTATTCCATCAAGTGCCTTCGTCATCATATCTGCTACTTGCTTTTCAGTAGGAACAAAAGAAATGTCAATCTCCTTTGCCATGAGCTTCTCCCTGATGAAGTGGTAATGGACTTCTATGTGCTTGGTTCTCGCATGGAAAATAGGATTTGGCACTAGATGCATGGAACTTACATTATCTCCAAATATGTGAGGTTTGGAACTCACAAGTCCCAAATTTGTATACAATGCTTTTAACCATATTGCTTCTTGAGTTGCTATGGTCAAGCCTCTCTACTCTGCTTCAGTTGAAGATAAAGCAACTGTTGGTTGCTTCTTAGAACTCCATGACACTAGCTTCGAACCTGCAAATGCTAAGTAACCACATGTACTTTTTCTATCATCCTTAGCTCGTGCCCAATATACATCTGAGTAGATTTTGATATCCAAATCTGAAGAATAAGGATAGAGTATACCTTCATTGATTGTACCTTTGAGATACTTAAGTACTCTCTTAGCCGCATCCATGTGTGGTCTTCTCGGTGAGTGCATGAACTGACTAAGCACTCCCACACTATATGAGATGTCTGCCCTTGTATGAGTAGCATATATCTAGCTACCTACCAAGCTTTGATACTCTTTAATGTCTTCAATTTTCTCACCTTCATAAACACTAAGTTTATGATTCATGTCCAAAGGTGTACCTGCAAGTTTAGTGTTCTCCATTTTGAACTTGAGAAGAAGATCTTGAATGTATCTTCTTTGAATCAAATACATTCCTTCATCTGTATATATCACCTGCATACCTAGTAAATATGTGAGCTCACCTAGGTCACTGATTTTGAACTCCTCTTGCATGTGTCTCTTGATCCTTTGAATGCCATTTAGATCATCACATGTCACAATAATATCATCTACATATACACATAGATGGATAACCTCATTGTGATCCCTTTTGATGAATAGAGAAGGATCTGAGCTGCTAGCTTTGAACCCTTGATCTTGAAGATATGTAGTCAACTTGTAATTCCAAGCTCTAGGAGCTTGTTTCAATCCATATAATGCTTTCTGAAGTCTGCAAACATAAGATGCATGATTAGGGTTTTCAAAACCTGGTGGTTGTGGCATGTATACCTCTTCACTTATCCAACCATTTAAGAATGCAATTTTCACATCAAGTTGGAGGAGTCTCCAATTCCTTGCAGTAGCTACACTTATCAATGTCCTGATTGTAGTCATCTTTGCAACTCGTGAGAATGTTTCCTCATAGTTTATACCATGAGTTTGTGAGCATCCTTTGGCAACTAATCTTGCCTTGTACATGCAAACTGATCCTTCTCAATTTCTTTTAACTTTATATACCCATCTGCAACCAATTACCTTTTGATTCGGTGACATTGGAACCAAATCCCAATTGTCCATCTCCTTCAATGCATCTATCTCTTCGTTCATGGCCTTTTCCCAATTAGGATTTCCCTTTGCCTCTTCATAGGTTGAGGGTTCCTCTAAAATAGAGTCTTTTGCCAAGTAGATTGAATGCTTCATAACAAATGTGGAGTCATATCCATATCTTTCTGGTTGTTTCTTCTCTCTTGCTGATCTTCTAGGTGCTTGTTTTGAGCATTCTCCAACCTCTTGCATCTTTGCTTTGCCTCTTGACTTCCATAGCTTGTAATCCCTTTCTCTTTCATCTTGTTCATCGTCTGTATCACTTCTTGGATCCTGGACCTGTGTATCATGCTTGCTTCCTAATTGATGAGAGTCAGAATCAAGATCATATGGTAGTGTTACCTTTTGTTTGTCTTCATCATACCAAGACCTGTGTTCTTTAAACACAACATCTCTACTTGTAGTGAATTGCTTGGTTGAAGGAGTGAAGAACCTGTAACCCATTTGAGTTGAATCATATCCAATAAACACTGCCTTTGTTGCCCTTTCATCTAGCTTACCTCTTATTTGTGATGGTACATGAACATAAGCTAAACAACCAAAAACCTTGCAAAGTCCAAGACTAGGTTTTCTTCCATGCCATGCTTCATAAGGAGTCATACCTTGAAGTGATTTGGATGGTAGGCTGTGGACAAGGTACACAGCAGTTGAAATAGCTTCTACCCATAGATAATGTGGCAACTTCTTCTCTTCAAGCATTGTTCGGGCTGATCCAACCAATGTCTTATTTCTCCTCTCTGGAATTCCATTTAGTTGAGGAGATTACCTAGTAGTCACTTCCCTTTTGATACCTTTGTCTTGGAAGAACTCATCAAACTCTTTGGAGAAGTATTCTCCCCCTCCATCATATCTGAGCTTCTTTAGTGATCTACCTGTATGATTCTCCACATGTGCAAGATACTTCTTGAAGCAATCAAAAACTTCATTCTTACTCTTGATAAAGTATAGAATAGTCCATCTACTATGGTCGTCAATAAATGAGACATAATACCTTGATCTTGCCAATGAAGAATCTTGACTTGGTCCCCATACATTTGTATGTACTAAGTCCAACAAGTTGTTGTGGATGTAGCCTTTGTGGTTGAATGGTTGTCTTTGTGCCTTCCCAATCTGACATGCATCACACCTATTGATCATGTGTTGCTTTGATATGTTTGGCAGTCCTAGAACACTTTGATCCCTGCATATATCCTTCAAGGTTCTTTCATTCACATGAGCAAGTCTCTTATGCCACACTTCAAGCTCACTTAGGGTTTGAGACCCAAAGTTGAATAGAGCTATGTTCCTGGTTTCTCCTACTTCAAAAGTAAAGAGCCTACCATGCTTCTCACCTCGGGCTATCTTCTTGAAGCCTTGACATGGATCTTCCACAAAAGGTCCATGTTGGGTGAACCTAACTTGCAAGCCTTTTCCAACTATTTGGCCTACACTTATTACGTTTTTAGTGATAGTGGGTACATAGAGAACCTTACTCAGAATGTTGGTCCTGCCATTGGAAGCTTTGACATTACCAATCTTCTCCACATTGTGCTTTGTGTCATCCCCTGTTTGCACTTCATGTCTATGCTTTGGACTTCCCAAATCAGATAGAAGAGCAATGTTGCCTGCAACATGATTCGAACATCGTGAATCTATGTAGAACAAATGATCATCTTCTTTACCTTCTTTGTGGCTTAGATTCATAAGAAGCAATGATTCTTCATGTGGTTGATTTTCTGAATAGTTGTTGTAGTCCCTTGTATTATAGCTTCTATTGTTATTGTTGAAGTTGTGTCCACCTCTGCCTCTATTGCTGCCATATCCACCTCTTCCACTTCCTTTCTGGGTCTTCCCATTGAACCAGCAATTTTGAGTGGTGTGGTTGGTCTTATCGCATATGGCACAAGGTTGAACATTCTGACCTTTGGCTTTGTCTTGCTTTGGTCCTTTCTTCTTCCCTTTCCACTTGCTCTTGCTTGCAAAGTTGGCTTGAGAAGTCTCTTCTTCATCTTCTTCCTTCTTCTTGCCTTTCTGCTTCTTGTCCTTCTTATCTACGTATAGAGCACTAGTTGAATTACCATGATAAGAGTTACCTTCCTTTATGCTATTGATGGCTTGTTGATTGAAGAGTTGTCCAAGAAAGATGTTGAAGTCTGGAGTTTGCACATCCATGATGAGATCATAAGCCGTCGAGAAGGATTGCCATTGCTTATCACTTTGAATGCCATTGAGAATTTGCCTCATGATGACCTCTTCTTCAATCAGATCTCCAATGGATGCTAACTCATCCGCAACCTCCTTGATCTTGGTAACAAACTCTGTGATGGTTTGTTTAGGTGTCTTCTTCATTTGGTTGAACTCGTTCCAAAGATGATTCTTTCTTGCTTTGGTACTAGCAGAAAAGAAAGTCTCGAGGGCATCCCAAGTCTCTTGAGATGTCTTGCATCCTCTAATATGTGGTAATAGAAAGTCAGAGATAGAGTTTAGTATGTACAACCTTGCTTGAGCATCCCTTGCACACCAAAGTGTGAGCTTATCTGTCTCCTCTTATGTAGGTCCTCCTTTAGATCTTGGAATAGGCATAACTTCATCACCTGCTACAATTCCATAAAGATTTCTACCTTGCAAATAGGCCTCCATTCTGATTTGCCAAGACGCATAGTTGTGTCGATCAAGCTTCTCGATCATTGAGGGAAAGCCGTCACCCATCTTGATCTAGCTCTGATACCACTGAAAGAACTTGGAGAAGCTTCCTGAAGGTAGAAAAGTGTGTTTCGAAGCGATGAAGTTTGGTCAAGCCAATCGGCACAAGACTAGCCTTTGAGCTTATGGAGACTCAAATAGAACTTATAGGCATGCTATAAGTGAAAGAAACTCGCTATGTACTTTGGAGCATCAAGGAGAATGAGTCGATACAAAACAGATAGGTTCGCGGGTCGACTAGCTCCAAAAACTTACTATTTTTTGAAGAGACAATGAACTTCAAATGCCCATAGCAACCAGCGTGATTACAATTAGAAAAAATCCTTTTATGGGAGTGATACGCATAGGGTTGCGTGTATGGAATGCACAAAAGTATAGGGAATAAGCAAAATATGCTATAGGAATGAATGCGACATTCACCGGTGGTACTTCCTATTTTTCAAGAATATGCAGAGATTGACACCGAAATAGAAAAACTCAGATTTCTCACAATCAACTAAACCAAATGCTATGCAAATTTATAGGCATAAACTAGACACTTATACCTTTCCAATGAGCCATCGTTCACTCAATTTGGGGCTCTGTAGAGAGAGCAGCAGCCTCTGCAGGATTACTTTTGGTGAAGAAGATGATGCACATAATTGAAGGAGCAAGACAATGATGGTCACAAGTGTATGTATATTGCTTCCATGTAATGTACAAGTAATTCCAAGTCTTCCTATAGACTCTAAGAGTGTTCCAAAACTTCTACAAGAGAAATTTGAATTCAAATGAAGGTGCGAATGGTTGTTGGAGGGAATCAATTCACTTTCCTACAATCTAGGAAAAGTGAAGATCTAGTTTGATCTACTTTTAGGTGATTTGATTTGCTTGATTGAATGCAACTTCAACCACCACAAATTCGTGGGATTTTGGCTCTATATTTCTACCTTTACATGTGTAATGCTCAAGGCTTTTACAACGGTAAATGAACCATCAAAAATTTCTCAAAAACATACAATAAATGAGCATATGAAAAAGAACTCTCCAACGGATATTCTTTCAACGCAATAGCCTTTGATGTAGATCAAATCCTGCTCAAGCATAGTGTAAGCTTGATGTTCCAATAGGCTCCATAGTTGCACAAAGGGAATATAGTGGTACTTATGTGGATGTAAGGATAGGATCTACCTTTATAAGGATACAAGCATATGTAGATCCTCACTATGAATGGAATTTACTGCATGTTGACAATCTTTTGGGAGACATTCAAGGACCTACTCATCCTTTGATCCTTATCAATGGTGAAAAAATTGATTGTATAGGACAAGTTACATTGTCTATCATGGTGAATGATGTGAAAAGCTCGGAAATTTTTTTTGTTTTGGATTGTATTAATGAGGAATGGATCATAACAACTTAGTGATTTGTTGAGAAAAATAATAAAGGTTTTGATATAACTTACATTGTTCACAAGTGAGGTTTTTGAACATCCTAATGATTATCTTCATTGTATGATTGTGGACATAATCATCTATTCAAAAGTTGTGCTTTTTATCCACAAAATTGTCTTTCCACTTATAAAAAGGATCAAATAAGTGTAATTCATGAAGGTGATGAAGACTTGCATATTGTTGAAACATCTTTTTTATCTAATCCTTCTTTGAGTAAGTCACAAGAAACTTTGAAGAATGGAGAATCGGGGGACTCCATGCACTTGGAGAATGTGGAAGGCACATATCAAGGATACGAAGGCCAAATTGGGCATGGAATTTAAAATTTCAGATCTCGATGTGTTAAAGTACTTCTTAGGCATTCAGATTGTATATGCCAAGTAGGGTTTGTATCTTATGCAAAGGAAATACTTACTTGACTTGCTATATAGGTTTGCTATGAGTGGTTGTAAGCCATTGCGACAACCAAGGGATTACAAAGCCAAGTTGAGAAAAGACAAAGGTGATGAGTTCAACGATGAGCATGTGTATAGAAGTTTGATTGGGTCTTTCAATTATGCTACCATTACTAGACCTGATCTATCTTATAGTGTTGGAGTGCTCTCACAATTGATGCATGCACCCACACTTGATCACTTGAATGCAAGTAGAAAGATTCTAAGTTACATCAAAGGTACAATCAATGAAGGCCTCTATTATGCATATGATTGTGATTTGAAACTAAAAGGTTATGCAGATGTTGGTTGGGCTAGCTCCAAGGATGATAGGAGTACCTCAGAATACATATTCATTATTCGAAAGAGTTTTGTATCATGGATGTCAAAGAAACAACCCATAGTTACATTGTCTCCCTTAGAGGCAGAATATAGGGCTTTTCCTCAACTCAAATGTGAGGTAAGGTGGTTTAAAAAGCTAAAATATTTGGATATTTAGTTTGGAACTATTCCATTGCTTGGAGATAATATCTCAACTATCTACCTTGCAAAGAATCCAATGTTCCATGCTACGAGCAAGCATATAGAAGTGCATATCATTTCATAAGAGAAAAGATTATGGATAAGGAGGTGGCTATTATGCATGTCAACGCCAATTTTCAAATTGAAGACCTTTTTACGAATTTCTTAGATGCAAAGAGGATGGAAAAGATCAAAGGCATGATAAGTATGAAGCAACCAACCCCCACACTTGAAAGCAAAGAAGTTTGAGCTTGAGGGGGAGCGATAAAAGTTATGTATTTTCTAGGGCAAGATCAAGCATATGTTTTTCACTAAATAACTCCTTTTGAAGGCTTTTGAACCTTATGAAAGTCAAAGCACATGTTTGAAGGTGCAACCTTATCCAAAAGGGGGCATTGAACCACCAAACAACACTCCAATGAAGAGACAAAGTCAAAAGGTAGTTGAAGAGACAAGGCGGGCATGTGAAGAGACATGGAGGACATATAAAGATTCATGGAAGGCTCTCATGGCTATTTAAGCACCATCCAAGATCATTATGAGTGTGTGTAGATGGTAGGAAGTTGGGGTTCTGATTCTACATGTACTGTTGAGCTATTGTCTATCATAGAAGTTCATATTCTCTTCTATATCTCTCCTACCCTTTCCAAAGGGTGCTGAATTTCTATAGCAGCCTATTAGGACTTCTTTTTCTCTCTATAAAAATTACCATTTTCAACGTTATTATACTTTTTAGAAAGATCATAAAGCAAAAATTCTATATTTATCTTGTACTTTGATTTATAGTTGTTTCTTTCTTTGTTGGTTTGTCCCAAAACCTAAAGGGAAAACTAGTTTGTCTTGCGTGACTTAGTTGAGTGGCCTTTAGGTGTTCAATCCTAGTGATGGATAGCTCATCAAAAAGCCCCTATTATCTAGTGTGTGGCTAAATGGGTTTGTCAATTTGATTTGGGAATTCTGAGGTATATGAGTTTTAGTGAGTATTGGTCTAAGAGAAACTAAGTCTTGGGCACCGTAAAAGATTCTTGTTGTGCATTTGGAGGAGAAATCTTCCATCATAAAGCACTTAGAGTAGAGAATCTGAAGATGTTATGTGTGATTCTTGGATTAGAGGACATGACCTTGAGATTGAGGGGGAGTGTTGAGATATTAAGTTCAACATGTGATGATTGAGGATGAAACATATCACTTTTGCATTTCTCTGACATGTATAATAGTCATGATGATATATATTAGGATACTTTAGTGAGCTTTACTAGATTAATCTACTGAGAGTGATGGCATGCTTGTTTCTTGCCAGCTCACTCATTCATGAACATTGGGTTTTTCCTTATGTACTGTTCTTTATATATTGCACTAGTTGTATTGTTGTATAAGGTCACTCTATATGCCTTTTATGTAGTAGAAGAAGAAGAAGATCATTTGTCCTTGCCTCAATCTATGTGTGCGCTCCTCTTTGAGTGTGAGAGTGTGCAACTAAGCTCTCTTTCTTATCTCATTCCTTGTGACATCTATGACATATCCTTGTTCATGTGGGAACCCATAGAAGGGGATGAAAATGATGAACACTTAGAATCCACCATAATGGGTCCCTTTTGCAATTAAGAGGAAGAATACTTTTACTTAATGGAAGTCAAAGACACGATGTAAGTGAGTTTAAGAATGCGTTATTCCTAACCAATTAGATAGAGGATTAAGAAGAGGAAAAGAAACATAACAAGAGCCCACAAGAGAAAGACGAGGGAGAGTCGTTATTTGAGGTACGAGAGAACTTCAAGAAGTATGAAATTGAATATATAAGAATCTTAATGAGGATGCCAGAAAGAGAAGCCCTCATGGAAGAAGCTTATGATAACAAGAAGTGAAAAACAAAATCATAGTGACAATTGAGATAAAAAATTAACAAAGATCTTACATAGGAGATGTTCTCAATGACGAAAGGGAAAAGGATTTAATGAAGCTCCTATGCAAATATAGAGTTGTTCTAGATTGGATCTACAAGGAGTTGAAAGATTTCTATCTAGAAGTCTACTCAAATAGAGTCCCTATGACACTCAAGACTAAGCCCACAAAAAAGAAACCATACACCTACAATGATACTTATGTTACTAAAATAAATGAGGATATCAATAGATTGAAAGACACTAATTCATTTACAAAATTGAACATACCTAATGTGTGTCTCCCATCATGGTAGTGACAAAAAAAAATGGTAAGCTATGTGTATAAATTTGATCAATTTAATGCAGCCACAATCTGGGATAGTCATCTGCTTCACATTAGATAGCATTTATTGGAATGTATAGTATGCAAAGAGGTCTTTAGTTTTGTAACGGATTTTTAGGCTATAAACAAGTGGGGATTCACCTTGAAGATCAACAAAAGATGGATTTTCTTTACTCAATAGGGAATCTGTGCGTTTCAAGTGATGCCATTTGGTCTCACTAATGCCTCTTCGACTTTTCAACATCTAACATGCCACATATAAAAGACTTTTTTGAGAAAGAATCTAGAGATTTATGGGGATTAATTTATGTGCACATTCTCACATTACAACGAATCACATAAGAAAAGGGCAATTTTTTATCCATATAGTTTCCAAGAACGGTATATCAATTGACAAGATAAAATAAGATTCATTGTGGACTAGCTAGAGCTACTAGAGCTTTATCGGGGTCAATTTGTATGCCTTTTTGAGGAATAATGTGTCTAAATAGTGAATTGTAGGATACGGCAAAAATAGGTTTGATTGGAAATAGGCATAATAAGTACTCTTTGCACTTAAGAAAATAGAACTTTCTGGTGGAAAATCATAGTTCCCCTTGTTTTGTGATAAAAACGGTGGGTGTGTCAGATATGAAGAATTGAGTAAATGAGGTGGAACATAATTAGTGGAGGATTATCTAGGTTCTTGTATAATCACATTTACTACCAACCAATTTTGTGGTCTTTCATTATACGAACAAGTGTCGATGGAATGGGTGGTACATTCACAAATGGCATAGTAGATTTGATTGAAGGCACAATTTGCAACAATATGGACCAGATTCTTGGACACAGAAGACTTGTTTCAATGGTTTCTCATATTTATTCTTCCTAGTTCATATTGAGTCCATATCTTTAGCAAATCCTCCAATTTTATGTTCTAATTGTAGTGTCATATCTATAAAAACTTCCAAACTCATCCACTTACATTGGATGAACATAATTTGTCATATTTGGGGGTTCAGCCCATTGATAAACCATTGTATAAAAACATTTGGTTGTAGAGCTTCATTTGTTGCAGTTAGCTTCTTAAATGCATCTAAAAAATAGTTGCATAGCACCAACATTTAAGGGGGATGATCATGAAAGAAATAAGGATTTCGTCTACACTTGCTTGCAAAAGTGTAATGACCTACATCAAGTAAAGGCCACCCCACCTGAGTATTGTGTGCTAAATGTGAGTCTCTTGCTTGGCCCACATGCTTGCAAGTGGTGAATGAGTCTCAAGGAGGTGAGTTCCATCCCTATGGATTGAACTCAATTTTAAACTCTCTTCTTTAAGGAGTGTCTTCTTGAGAATGAGGAAGAGAAGAATTCGGATGAGTAGGATAGGATTACGTAGAGAGGTAGAACTTTTCCTATCTACATTTCCCACTACAAAGAGATCATACTGAACCTTAAGGGGTTAGATGAGTTCTAGGAGACTAGTGGGTTTTTTAGTGTCTTAGACAAGGCCATTAAGAGAGAGGTGAGAAGAAGCACACCAAAGACCTTTGAGGCGATCAAATATGCTAAGATCTATGAGGACCATAATCAACCTCAATATGATAGTATGGAGATGGGTCAGCCCCTCAAACTTGTTAGTACAACTAAGTTCAAGAAGAAAGTAACTATGGGTAAAAACAAAGTCTTTATATAGAAACAAAGATCACAAGTGCCCAAGTTACCTACTGAGTAGTATGAGAGGGCTGAGAAGAAAAACTTGTGTTTTAGGTGCCTCTCTCCTATCCATCTACAATGGAACTATCCACTTAGGAAAGGGGAAGAAAAGAAGCAAGGAACAGGGACTAGTAGGGCCCTTGATAAGGGCAAGAATGTGCTCCACCTAATGAAGACACTTCCTATACATGGCAACTTTAGCTACAAGGAGGTGCAAGTGATGCATGAGGATATTGAACACATTTGATGTTTGACTCAGTCACTATGGTAATAGCACTTTGGACCACATGATCTAGTCAAACTTCATGGTAGTGTTTACAAAACTAGGGTGAGATTCATGATACATGGCTCCACCACACAACTTCATAAACTATGATCTCATCAAGAAGCTATAAATTTCCCAATAGGCTAGTGCACATAATCACATAGTATCTATGATGCAAGGGTAAGATAAGAGGATATGAGATACATAGTATTCAATTTAAAAGTCCAAATATGGGGATACACTAGCCTTGCAGATTTCCAAATCATGAACATGGAGATGATAGATCTTGTTTTAGGAAGAGCGTGGCTATGGGGGTCAGGAGACACAGTTAAATAGAGTTACCAAAACAACACTCTTTAATTTATTAAGATTCAAATTAATTTTTCTAATCAAGGAGAGCAATATACCAAATACACCTCTCATCATATCTTTAGAGTTTTATAGTCTTTTTCATTATGATCATGTACAAGAGATCTTTTTGTTGTATAGTCATGATCTTGATCATTGTATAGAAATTTCATATGATGTTTATTTTCATGTGAGTAATGTAAATATGGATAAGAATTTCTATTATTTGTTTTGTAAGAGTGTGTAGTCAAAAGTTTTAAGGATCTTATGTTTGAATTCAGAGATGTTTTCTCCACTAAATTACCCAAAAGGCAACCACTTGAGCGAGAGAACATTGACATGCCATTGAGGTAGTTACTAAAACTCACCCTTTTTGTAAGCCACCTTATAGACTTAGTGTTTCACTACATGAGGAGGTAGAGAAGCAGCTTCAAAACTATTTAGATAAAGGCTTCATTAGACCTAGTAACTCACCCTAGGCATCAACAATGCTCTTAGTTAAAAAGAAATATGGATTAATGAGACTTTGTATAGGATATATGGCATTGAATAAGGTAATGATAAAAAATATGTTTCCAATGCCTAGGTTGGAAGACCTATTTGATCAGTTACATCAATCTAAGTATTTTACCAAGCTTGATCTTAGGTGAGAATATCATCGGATTAGGATTAGGTTAGAGGATGTCCCTAAACTAATTTTAGGGCTAGATGTTGTCACGAGGAAGGAGATAAGGAAGAGAGCTCACACACACACACACACACACTCACTCTCAAGGACAAGCACACACACACATTGAGGCAAGGAAGAGTAGTCTTCTTCTTCTTCTTCTTCTTCTTCTTCTATTACATAAAAAGGAATGTACAAGAATGACCTAAAAACAAGAATACAACAAGTGCAATATATGAAGATCAATACATGAGGAAAAAAATAATGTCCGCGAATGAGTGAGCTGGCAAGGAACAAATGTGCCATGACTCTCGGTAGATAAATCTAATAAATCTCAATGAAGTATCCCTGACATACACCGGCGTGACCACTATACATGTAAGAGAAATGAAAAACTGGTATATGTCATCTTGGATCATCACATGTTGAGCTTGATATCTCAACACTCCCCCTCAAGCTCAAAGTCATATCCTGCAATCCAAACATCTCCCAAAAATTCTTCAACTTCTCAGCTCCAAGTGCTTTGGTGAAAATATCAACAACCTGCTCATCTGTTCTCACATAAACAAGATCAATATCACCTGCTAATACATTCTCTTTGATGAAGTGATAATGTACCTCGATATGCTTTGTTCTAGCATGAAAAACAGGATTCTATGCTAATTGTATGCTACTGAGATTATCACAATAGATAGTGATAGGCTTTTGCACTTCCACCCCTAAATCTGCAAGTAGCATCTCCAGCCATGATGCCTCACATGCTGCATCGCAGCACCTCTATACTCAGCTTATGTACTCGACAAAGCAACACTGGATTGCTTCTTGCTGCTCCATGTAATAGTTGCATTCCCAAGTGAGAATAGAAAACCACTAGTAGATCTTCTATCTGGAATGCTACCAGCCCAATCTGAATCAGTGTATCCAAACCTGCAAATCTACACCAGCCTCATAAAACAATGCATAATCCAAAGTAGCACTCACATAACGTAGAGTGCACCTCAGAGCATCCAAATGTGGCTTCTTGGGAACCTACATAAAATGACTTTCAAGTCCAATAGTATAACTTAGATCAAGCCTTGTAATTGTGATATATATAAGACTTTCCACAATTTTCCTGTACATAGTAGCATTTTCCAATGCTTCACCTGATGTAATATCCAACTTCAAATTCTGATCTAATGGAATAGAAATTGGCCTACAATTAGCCACACCATACTTTTGTAGCATATTCAAGGCATATTGCCTTTACGGCATCCATATACCTATTTCTGTATGTATAAACTCAATGCCCAAGAAATAGTGCAGCACCCCAAGATCTTTCATGTCGAATTCCTCCATAAGAAGCTGCTTTACCTCTTTGATGCTTCCTTCATTATCACCAGCTACAATCAGGTCATCAACATAAATAGCCACAATAGTGATGCCATCATCAGCCTTCCTTGCATATAGTGAGTGATCTGCATCACACATAGAAAATCCAATGCTGGTTAAGTAATCAACAATCCTTGCATGCGATGCACGAGGGGCTTGCTTTAGCCCATACAAAGCCTTTTGTAAGCTGCAAACATATTCTGGATTCTTTGAATCTTCATATCCTTGTGGCTGGTTGTAACTCACCATGTAGGAAAGCATTCTTCACATCCATCTGATGCAAAGTCCATCCTTCTACTGTAGCTAATGCAACAAGTGTTTTGACAGTAGACATTTTATCAACAGGGCTGAAAGTTTCCTCATAATCAATGCCATATGTCTATGCATATCCTTTAGCTACCAATCGTGCTTTATACCTACTTATGCTACCATCAGCATTATGTTTTACCTTGTAAACCCATTTGCAGCCTATGGGTTTCTTTCCTTGCGGAAATGGAACTAGCTTCCACGTATCATTTCCATAAAGTGAATCCATCTCCTCATCCATAGCTTTTTCCCAATTTGGAATTCCAATTGCATCTTCAAAGCAAGAAGGTTCAGCATCTTGTATTACCTTTGTCATGTAGGCACAATGACGAGCCATATAACTATCATACGTCAATCATTGCACTGAATTCCGCATCCTCCCATATATTCTTGGTGCTGGATCACTTCTCCTTGTATCATTTGCATGTGCTCTTCTTACTCCTGGAGTCTTCATAAAGGGCAATCCAAGTTCCTCATCAAGAATCTTTTCTGAACTACTTGAATTTCCATCAACGTCTTCAAAACCTGCACATGTTTTACAACCTGCAAAAAGCTTTTCTTTACCTTTCTTGGATGTATTTGATGAATTTGCTGGACTAAAATTTCCATGTAATCTTCCACTCCATGGATTTGATTTGGAACTATTGCTTGGTGATGCATCCGGTCCACTCAAAACTTGTGATTATGCACTTCATTTTTCAGCATTTTCTTTGTCATTTGGTTCAAGATTCAGTCCTTCTTTGGCATCTGCATAGAAGCTTGACATCTCATCAAATATCACATCTCTGCTCACCTTTACCTGTCGTGTGAGTGGGTTATAACATTTATATCCCTTTTGCTCAAGGGAGTAACCAATGAAGACACACTTTTCTGCTTTTGGATCAAGCTTCGTCCTCAATTCATCTGGGACATGTACATATGCAATACAGCCAAAAACTGTCAGATGTGATAAGTTTGGCTTTTTAGCTGTAAACTTCTCTTCAGGTGTAACTTGATGTACAACAGCAGTCGGAGTTCTGTTCATGATGTATACAGCAGTATGCACAACTTCTGCCCAACAACAATGAGGCATATTCTTCTCAGCCATCAAGGCTCTTGCTATTTCTGCAATATCTCTATTTTTGCATTCAGCAACACCATTCTGTTGCGGTGTGTACCTGCAGGAAAACTGATGCCAAATTCCATGATTTTTTAGAAAACTATTGAACTCATTTGACATGTATTTACCTCCTCCATCAGATCTTAATGTCTGAATATACTTCCTTGTCTATTTTTCCACCATAGCTTTAAAATTCTGGAAGTGAGTGAACACCTCGCTCTTCTCTTTCATGAAATATACCCATACTTTGCGTGTATGGTCATCAATGCAAGTAACATGAAACCTGCAACCACCCATAGATGTAGTCTTTGTTGGACCCCAAACATCTATATGTACTACTTCTAGTACATTCTCACTAACATGCTTGTCATGTGGATATGATGCTCTTGACTATTTACCAAATTGACATACTGCACATACCTTTTGCATTTCTGCAACTTTCAAGTTTGGTAGTCCATGGATAATCTCCTTTGACTGCATCAATTTTAGCCTTTGCAAGTTTGCATGTCCAATCCGTTTGCAATAACTCCTGCACCTTTTGCAAACATGGCTGCATTCATTTCAGGAATCTTCACATTTAAGGTGAACATCCTACCAACTTTGTTTCCTTTGGCAACCAGTCGTCCATCCTACTTGTACTCTTCTACATATAATCCATCAACATTGAACTTGACTTGTAATCCGTGGTCAACCATTTGTCCAATAGAAACCAAATTCTTTGTTATATTTGGAACATGCAACACATCAGCAAGATGTTTTACCTTTCCATCCTCCATCGATAGTGCTATGTTTCCTATATGCTCAATAGGATGTGATGTGTCATTACCTGTTTGAACATATCCAGGAACTGGCAATTTTTGCAAAGTACTAAACCATTCCGCATGACTAGTTTGTGATTGAAGCACCTGAATCAACATACTAGACATTATCATTTGATTTTGAGACACCAATAGACATCGTATTCATCATGTAATGTTGAACCATAAATAGCTTCTCAGAATCATATGCACTTGTGGATGCATAGTTATTCCACTGCCTTCTATTATTTTGATTCTTCAACCTGCAATCACGTTCAAAGTGTCCAGGTTTACCACACTTCCAGCATCCTTTACTATCATTAACAGAATCATTTCTTTGGAAATTTCTGCAACCTCTTTGGCTACCCCTGCCTCGAAATTGTCCTCTTCCTCCTCCATGATTTTGTTGTTGACCTTGGTCTTGGTTACTATTTCCTCTTCCACTTTCAAAACCTCTACCTCTGCCTCTTCCTCTTCCTCTACCAAAGTAGAATACCTGCTCAGAACTAGGCTTTCCTTAGGAGTTTGAATCCTCACCAAGACTCTTTTCTTCAATAATCAGCATAGATACTAGATCAACAAAATTTGGAATATTTTCCTTGGTCTATATAGAAGTTCTAAACTGCTTATATGCAGCTCTTAAACCACGAAGGCATACTTCCACCTTATCATCATCATCTACATTCACTCCAATAGATGCAAGTGACTCACATATGCTTTTGATTTTCAGGGTATAGTCACTTATCGACATGCTCTTTTTCTCCAAGGTATGCAGCTTGTTCTTGAGTTGCAATTTTTGTGTCTTTGTATTGGTCTCATACAATGTGACCAAACTATTCCAAGCCTCTTTCGGAGTCTTGGCATCCTATATGTGCCCAATCATGCTATCGTGTATGCTAACACATAGCCAATACATTACCTTTCGTGCTCCTTGATTCCATTCCTCATATGCTCTTATTTGTTCTGCATTCTGATTCCTCTCTAGTAACTATGGAGCATTTTCGTTCTCTCCTTCGATGTACTTCTAGTAGCCTTTTCCCATCAAGAAATTTGTCATTCTGAATCTCCAAGCATGGAAGTTGTTCTTGTCCAGCTTATTGCTCATAAGCTGACTCATTCCATCTGCATTTGCCATTTCTGCAGCAATTCACAACACTGCAAAACACTACAAGCAGCACTTCTGCTTGAACACTGTCGCACTATGATGTGATAGCTCGATCTCAAATAGTTTCATGTATCAATAGTACACCAAATCACTTGAAATTCTAGAATTAGAGTATATGAGTGTTTCCAAACACAACGCAAGTTACAGTTTCTAAAACTGACCTGGTTTTTTTGTGGGCCCTACCTTGCTGGCTCGAAATAGAGATCGAGATGGCTCCAAAACTTTGATCTAACTACCTTCTACCTTCATGCCGATTTTCGTAGAAAATGGAGGTCGTTTGTGAATCACATTTTCTCCACGCCTTGCTGTGTACACTTCACCGTCGCCTTCTCCACGAGCTCTCTACAACCACGCTGGCTCTGATACCATGTCACGAGGAAGGAGATAAGGAAGAGACTTCACACACACACTCTCACTCTCAAGGAGAAGCATTCACATAGATTGAGGCAAGGAAGAGTAGTCTTCTTCTTCTTCTTCTTCTTCTTCTATTACATAAAAAGGAATGTACAAGAATGACCTAAAAACAAGAATACAACAAGTGCAATATATAAAGATCAATACATAAGGAAAAACTTAATGTCCACGAATGAGTGAGCTGGAAAGGAACAAATGTGGCTTTCATAGATGATTGTAGCAGGTGGACCATTTTGTTTTTCATGAAGCACAAGGATGAAGTGTCTAATTGCTTTAAGAAGTATATTGCTCTTGTTGAAAACCAAACAGGTAGGACTTTAAAAAGACTTAGATCAGATGGTGGAGGAGAATACTTCTCTTCTGAATTTGATGCCTTCTTGCATGAAAGAGGCATTAAAAGGGAAGTCACTACAAGGTATACACCCGAACTCAATGGTGTAGCAGAGAGGAGGAACAGAGCTATTGTCGAAGCAGCAAGGTCCATGCTCAACGAAAAGGGATTGCCGAACTACCTATGGGCAGAGGCTGTGTCGACAGCCACATATCTCATAAATAGACTTCCATCTAAGTCACTAGATGGAACCACTCCATATGAAGTGTGGAATGGAAGAAGACATAGTCTAGAGCATTGTAAAATCTTTGGATGCTTAGCCTATGCTCACATTCCTTCTCAAGTAAGAGGGAAATTGGATCCCAAGGTAGAGAAGTGTGTATTCATTGGTTATGAGCAAAACCAAAAAGGATATAGATTGTAGAATCCAACCAATAAAGGATTTTCTGTGAGTAGAGATGTAATTTTTGATGAAAACAAATCATGGTTTGATGATGATAGGAAAGTGAAGCTTCCATATGACTTGGATGAAGATTTTCCATCACTTCAACCAAAGGAGCCAAAGCAGATTGAAGAAAGTGATTCGGAGATTGACCTAGAAGACTTGGAAAGACTAAAGCTATGGAAGAACAAAGGTAAAGCAAAGATGCAGGATGCTACATATGGATCCGAGAGCTCACATCAACCACTTAGAAGGTCTTCAAGGGAGAAGAAGAAACCAGAGAGGTTTGGTTATGATACTTCTTTGGTCACCAAGCACTCAATCTACATTGCAAAGGATTCAACCAATGAAGAACCTACCACATTTGAAGAAGCACAAAGCAAGAAAGCTTGGAGAGATGCAATGGATGAAGAAATGGAAGCCTTGAAGGAGAATGACACTTGGGAGCTTGTACCTAACAAGCCATCTATGAAGATAATCGGATCTCGATGGATATACAAAATCAAGAGGAATCCAGATGGAAGTATAAATAGACACAAAGCAAGGTTAGTTGCTAAAGGGTTTGCTCAAACCCATGGTATTGATTATGAGGAGACTTTCTCTCCTGTTGCAAAAATGCCTACAATTAGGGTTCTCATTAGTCTTGCTGCATCTAGAAATTGGAATCTTTATCAACTTGATGTAAAGAATGCTTTCTTGAATGGATGGATTTCTGAGGAAGTGTATATGGCACAACCTCCTGGATATGAGGATGCACATCATCCTAACTATGTATGCAAACTAAAGAAAGCTTTGTATGGATTGAAGCAAGCTCCAAGAGCTTGGAATTTCAGATTGGTGACTTATTTGCAGGACCAAGGATTCAAAGCTAGCAAGGCGGATACCTCTTTGTTCATAAAGAGGAATGGATCTGAAGTGATCTATTTATGTGTGTATGTTGATGATATTATTATCACAGGCAATGATCTTGAAGGAATCAAATAGGTAAAGAGTCAAATGAAGGAGGAGTTCAAAATAAGTGACCTCGGACCACTCACTTATTTTCTTGGATTGGAGTTGATCTACACAGATTCAGGTATATACATCACACAAAGGAAGTATGTCCATGACATGCTCGTCAAGTTCAAGATGGAAAATACCAAGTGTGCAGGTACACCTATGGAGCAAAATCATAAGCTTAGTGCTTATGAAGGAGAGCCAATCGAAGACATCACAAGCTATCAAAGCTTGGTTGGAAGTTTGAACTATGCAACACTCACAAGGGTGGATATATGCTATAGTGTTAGCATATTGAGTCACTTTATGCATAAGCCAAGAAGACCACATATGGAAGCGGCCAAGAGAGTCCTCAAGTACCTAAAGGGGACCATGAATGAAGGTTTGTTTTATTCATTTACTTCAGATATTGAGCTAAAGTTCTACTCAGATGCAGATTGGGTCGGATCTAAAGATGATAGAAGAAGCACATCAGGGTATATATCATTTGCAGGTTCAAAAATCATTTCTTGGTCATCGAAGAAGCAACCAACCGTGGCATTATCTTCTATCAAAGCTGAATATAGAGGTTTGGCTAATGCAACTCAAGAAATCATGTGGTTAAAGTCTTTGTACACAGATCTTGGACTTCGTTCTTCAACACCTCATATTTTTGGTGACAACACAAGCTCACTACATCTAGCAGCTAATCCGGTATACCATGCTAGAACCAAGCATATTGAAGTCCACTACCATTATGTAAGGGAGAAGCTAATGAGCAAGGATATTCAACTATCCTATGTCTCTACAGATATGCAATGTGCCGACATGTTGACTGTTGCAGAGCTAAAGAAAGCACAAAGCAGAGAAAAAGACGGGCCCCAAAATTTTTCCGATTTGGACATCATATTTTTGTATCATAACCACTCTTGTAATATATTTTCCGTTGTAAAGGCACTAGAGGAGTCCTCTAGATGCACCCCCCACAGAAGATTAGAAGCTTACCCATGTAAAATAGTAGGAAATTAGTCTTTTAGTGAATAAAGTGCCGGTCTCTTGTGTGAAAGGACCATTTTTAGGGCACTAGTATATAAGTCAAATATGACTCTTTGTAAGAGGACTTTTTGGCCATTGTGAGAATAGAGAGCACAGAAATTCGAATTTGTGTCTTCTTCACTCTATATCTTCTTCTCTGTAAGCTTGTATGCATGTGTATTGCTTGGAAAGAGTGCTTGTGAGTGTTGTCTATCCATGAAAGTGTTTTTTTGTTGTAGTTAAGGTGTGTGCGAAGTGTAGGAAGTGCTGAAGTGTAGGAAGGTATTTCCCACAACTCAGTATTTCGCTCATAACTTGAAGTAGGAGTGTCAGAATTGAGTGAAATCACTGCCATTGGATGCGTCTTCTCGAGAGCTTCGAAACGCATATGCTATTTGCTATATTTGGAGTTCGGAGCTGGGAGAAAAGTCCAAAATACTGACGGCTGCTGCACCAAGTATCGTGACACCATGACCAACAGTTGAAGCTTGTTTGGATAAGTCTTTGCCTTGTTTACACTCTTTGAATAGTTCATTTGCATTGATCATCACATGATTGCATGTCCTCATACACTCGGCTAGGTTTGTATACTCATCGGATTGATGTTTAAAAGCGTGTATCCCCACTATATGCACTTGAGAGGGGATCGAGGTATAGTCTCTTTCTCCGCAAGTCCCTAAGTTGGTACTTAGGTCAACACACTTTTTGGCACCGTTGCCGGGGAGTGACGAATCAAACCGAGGCATTCGTGTGATGGTAAGTAGCTTTTTGCATTGAAGCAAGAGGAGGAGTGGTGATTTTCTCTTCTTTGGTAAGTCATTTTCAACCGCACTTGCTACTTCTCATTCTTGGAGTGTGTGTAGTGAGTTGTTAGCCTAGAATAGGAAGAGTGAGGGAGTAGAGTAGGTAGCTAGAGTAGTGTTCAGTTGTTGTTTAGTTGAGTTCTTCTTTTGAAGTAGAAAAAAAAAAAAAAATCCCAAGTATAAAAGCCCAAAAAGTATCATTTTGCAAGTTACTTGTATCTTTGAGCAAGTATCGTGGAGAGCTATCGTCGAGTATCGTGAGGAGTTGTCAGAGATCGTGGAAGGAGTGTGGAGCTTTCAGAGTGTCGCAGAGCTAGTGAGGAGAGGTTGAGAGCTGAGAAAGAGTACAAGGTGAGCTCACATATTATTCTCTCAGCTCCTTTCCAAAATTCAAAGTGTTTAGGAGAAAACGATCTGCGTCAGGTATCGTTTAGGACCTTCTAGGGGTAAAAGATGTGTTGTGATTGATACAGAGAGTGAGGTGAGGGTAGAAGACCTTGTGAAACATCTGTGTGTAATCAAAACTTGGAAAATCTTAGCAAAAAATTTGAAAAAGGGTCAAGTATCGTTTACTCCCGCGGTCGAGTATCGCGATACTTGGCAAGTATCGTGACCTCCTGTGGTTGAGTATCGCGATATTTCCCTCCGATCGTGTATCGTTTCGGCCAGAGATCGTTTTGGGCCAGAGATCATTTTGGGCCAGAGATCATTTTGGGCCAGAGATCGTCGATCGTTTGGATCAAAGATCGTGTATCGTTTGGCTTAAGTATCGTGTATCGCTTCTCAGAGATCGCGATACTTACCAAAGATCGCGTATCATTTTGTTCAGGTATCGTTGATCATTTGGATCAAAGATCGTGTATCGTTTGGCTTAAGTATCGTGTATCGCTTCTCAGAGATCGCGATACTTACCAAAGATCGCGTATCGTTTTGTTCAGGTATCGTCGATCGTTTGGATCACAGATCGTGTATCGTTTAGGGGAAGTATCGTGTATCATTTTCTCCCGAGTATCAAGTATCGTTCCCCATCAAGTATCGTTTTTCATCAGGTATCGTGTATCGTTTGGAGACAGAGATCGAGTATCGTCTGGGATCAAATATCGAATATCGTTTGAGCCCAAAGATCGTGTATCATTTTGGGCTAGAGATCGTGTATCGTGGAATCTGGAGTCAAGTATCGTGATCTAGAAAAAATTCTTTTTCAGTCATTTCCCAGCCAAAGTCTTCTAGAAATTCTCACCTTTAGTGAAGAATCCCAGAGGCTAGAGGGTTGCAAGGGCTGATCAGAGTTGTTAGGTGGATGAACCTGAGATCCGGAAGAACCCTAGGAAGCCGAAGAAGTGTAATCTCTTCTGTAGGTAGTGTAGCAGAGCCAAGTAACCATTCACATTATTCGGAGACCTCTAGTGAGTCAGAGGACGAAATTCCCATGGCTTCGGAGGATATGCAGAACACAGTACCCATGATTGGCATGATGTCAATCATTGAGGGAGAGTACAAGACCTCCTTGGAGTACGTGAACACCAACCAAAATGAGATCCCTATTTATTTGGATGGTCTAAACAGATCAGTGGCCAGGTTAAAGAAAGCGTCAGAGGCTTATATAGTGCCTAGACCAGCAGTCAAGTATGTAGGAGGTTTTTACATGGACAAAAGAGATATCCAATATGTTGTCACGGAGCACCCGGAAAACATTAATGAACATGGTGAAGAAAATAATGCTTCAAACTTAAATGGAGGTGGGAATGAAGAGTAAGTAACTACACCTAGAGGGAGATCTACTGTAGCTAGGATATGGAGAGGAGGCCTGATTCCCCAAGACGACTCCCTAATGGATGTGTATTTGATCAATGGGATAGAGCATCTTCTTAGAGCACATTCTTCAATATGGGAAGCTGCCCCTAATCCAGTTACCATCTATGAGTTACAAGATCCTGATTTCCCCACCATCATCACATATTTGGATAGGAATCAGAGAAGATATTGGCCCTTAACAGAATCGGAAAGAGCTGAGTTGAAATATCAGAATATTCCAGTATTTCCCCCTAGGGACCAAGCCACTACTTCAAGAAACCCACTTGGAACATCACAGAATGATTCGTATCAGCAGTCGGGCCAAACACAACAAACACAACAAACTCAAATCCCAGTCAGACCACATGTGCAGTTTGCAATGCCTGCAAATAATCCTAATTACCGACCCCAACCAACTATTGACCCAAGACATGGAATTCCTGCTCCAGTCAGACCGCCGGTAGTAAAAGGACCAGGCATACCAATAGGAAGACCAATTTTCCCAGTGATGCCTAGACCGCCCGAAGCAGGAAGAAGATTAAGGCCAATCCAAGTTGCCAAATGCATGAGAAACCATTATGATGGCTCGAGTGAACCTTACAATCATATAGCTGAATTTAAACAAGTAATCAGAGCCGAACAGGTAGAAGACTTCTTGATTCAATATGAGTCCTTTGGTCTCACATTGTCAGACACCACCTTAGCATGGTTCCAACCATTGGACCCTAATAATTTCCAAAACATGGAACAAGTCTATCAAGAAATGATTGAGGAATTCACTAAGTCAGGAATTAAAAACAATTCTTCATCATTGATTCATAGCTTTAAGCAAGCCCCTACCGAATCAGTGAGATTGGCTGCAAGAAGATTCAAGTAGTATGTGGACAGATGCCCAGTAGAAGAGAGACCTACTCAAAATAAAATGGTGTCATTATTTTTGGAAGGGTTGTTGAACGGATCTTTGAGATCATTGGTATATGTAAAGAGAGTTCAGACTTTGCAAGAATGCATGAAGGAATGTATAGACCTAGAAGACAACCTAGCAGAAGATTTGAAAATACCTCAAGGTAGTTTGAAAAGTGAAGATTCGGCCAGTAGCACATCAATCCCTAAAAACAATGTAGAGGAAATAGCCGATTTGGTAGCAAAGAAGTTGAACGTTCAAGGACAGAGAAACTACCCCAATAACCCTATGAGAGTGCCCATGCTCAGAAGATGTATGCAGTGCGGAGGTGATCATCCTTCTCACTTGTGTACTAGGGGAGTAGTCCCACCACATGCTTATGCTTATAATAGACCCATTGCCCCAGGACCTCTACAATATTGCAGTATAGAACAGAAATATACAAATCACAACATAGAAAATTGCCCTTAAAATAGACAATCAAGATCAGCACAGCCATACATAAGACCTTACGGATACCCTTAGAGAGATCAAGGAGGTGAAGCCTTTATATATCCCACTTATCAGCCGCAGGCACCAGTGCCACGACCATATGCGTACCAAGGATACACCCAACCACAACCAGTACTAGGACAACAACCGCCCCATCCTCAGAACGTTGTCCCAGTCAAGATTGCTCAACCTGAAGAAAACCTAGAGAGAGCAATAGTCCCAGCCACACCTTTGACTAGTAATGAACCATATGACTCGTTTTATGACCCTAGTCAAGGAACATATCCCAATTATGAAAGCTCAATGATGGAATATGGACAACTGTATGAACCATATGCCTATGGCATGGAAGTATCAGATAGTTCATACGGATATGAGCAGGACTATGTGTCATTAATGTACACAGCTCCTAGAGCAACCATACCACCCCGACCCATGAACAGACCGCCTGTACCCAGAGGACCATGCTATAGATGTGGAGGTGATTACTATATCAGAGAATGTACATTGCCAAACCCACCACCACCACAACGCGTCTGGGAAGGCTACTGTAGTGATTGTGGTAAGGAACACCTTTTCAGAGATTGCCCCAAGAATCCCAACAAGGTTACATCCAACGTGCAAATCAATGTGATAGAAGTAATCGAGTCATCAGGGAGCGATAAGGAATATACTGTACCATTGAAGGCGATAACAAGAGCCAAAGTTAGAGAGACCCCAGAAAAATCAAAAGAACACAATCAAAGTGACCTAGAGATGAATGCACCCACACCTCAGAGAGTGGAAGACTCGGAAGAGCCTGAAAAAAGTGTTGTAAGTAAAAGAACCCAAAGATGGAAGAACCGTAGAGATAGGATGAAAGAAAAGAAGTTACTACAGAAACAGGAAAATGAGAAGAGCAAACAAAATCCAAAAGAGGAACAGAAAAACGAAGAAGAAAATAAAAATGAAAAACATAAAAGAGAAGAGGTTGGATCAGTCTTAGCAGATCCCATGCCTGAAGAATTAGCTATGTGGATTCAGACATACAAGGCACGAATAAGAGCCGGACCGACCATCGAACAACATGAAAGAGAATACCCTAGAGGTGACCTAGAGAAAGAGAGGTTGGAGATCTGCAAAAAATTAATAGAAGTTGCTCAACAGACCTTAGAGAAACCTGCATTGCCATTACCCAAGACCCGAATTCCCGAAGGAGAATTCCAAGAATGCATCATCACCAATGACCACGAAAAACCTGAGGTAAGTAAGGCACAGAATGGCAATTATTGTGAGGATAAAGGGAAAGGATCCGTTGTTCCCGAAGTAGAAGGAGAATGGCCTAAAGATTTGTGGGCTAGAGTCCAAGAAGACAGATGGAAGAAAGTAGAAGGAATTGAACCACCCTTTGAAGAGATAGAAGCAGAAGAGGAAATAGAGGAATCAATACATGAATTAGATTTAGAAAAAATTCTACCAATGGATCCTAGTGACAAAGGAGATGAGGGAGTAAAGTAATTGCCCAATTACACCAGAGAGTACGAACATAATTCAGAATTGTATTGCATCCCCTCAATAAGGAAAAAAGAACCAAACCCATCAGTCCAAACATCGGACATCATACAACATCTTAGAAAAGTCAAAATTCCTTGTACCCTAACATTAGAAGAATTGCTGAAGGTTAAACCACATCTGAAGGAGAAATTAACCAATCAATTGGAGATCAAAATGAAAGAAAAAGAGATATATGATGAAGTAAACACAGTAAAGATCCGAGTGGATAAGGTAGGAGATTTTAGTGAGGGAGATGAAGGAAACACTTGCCTTCCAATTACCTTTAGGGGTTATACAACCAAAGCCATCTTAGATTCAGGAGCTGGTGTAGGCATTGCTACTAGAGAAATCTGGGAGAAATGGGGAAAACCAGCTTTAAGACCAACGCGTATGAAAATACAAATGGCTGACGGACACATAGAAAGACCCTTGGGATTATTGGAACGAGTAGTTTTCACCACATGTGGAGTTGAATTTGAACACACCTTAGCAATATGTCAATTTGAAAGGCCGAGCAATTACGAAATGATACTTGGAAGACCTTTCATGAGACAATTAAAGGTTGTGCAAGATTGGGGAAAAGATGCTGTATACCTTCAAAATGAAGGAACCACCACGAGAATAAATCTCCACACTTATACATATCAAGATGTTCCTCCCTTACAATGGAATCAAATTCACAAGGAGGAAGATGATCAGTCAATTCACAGCATAAGTTCTAGTGACCAATCTTGGATGAACGAGGACACTCATCTATGGATATGCCAAACTGCCAAAAAGGAAGAGGGATAGGAGAAAAGGATGGCAGCAAGGGCAAGGTGTAGCTAGGTCTGTACAAGATCCAGCTTACATGCCTCAAGTCTTTTTAGATGAAGAGTTTGAACCTCATGGCTGGATGGAGATTTTAGCGACCCTCGATGTATGCGTGAATGAAGAAGTGATAACCATGAATGAATGCATTGACGAAGAAGGATATGATGTTAGTCTCTATGTAGTAGTTCTTCAGGAGGCTGAAGAAGGAGAAGTGATAGAGAAAGAATGGAAGGAGGACTATGAGAGCATTGAAACGGAGCCAGAACCAATGGAACCTGAGGATGAAGATAAAAAAATAAGCATCACAGCTAATGAAAACAACCAAGAGCCTACACAGAAAGAAGAGCTAGAGTTAGATAAAGAGCCAGAAGGTGAAGAAAACAAGCCACAAGATCAGTTTGAAGTGCCCGCTCACTTCAAGAAATATGAAGTAGAAGAGAGAAAAATTGCTATTCAAATGCCTAAAAGAGAGGCACAACCGGGAATAGCATATGACAATAAAGAACAAACCAAGAAGATAGTAGTAACGTTAGAAGAAGGAGAAGAACGATGTACTTTCATAGGACAAGATGTCTCCATAGAGGAAGAACAAGAGTTAATACGCCTCATAAGAGAATATCGGGATGTTTTTGCCTGGACCTATAAGGACTTGAAAGGAGTATATCCATCTATTTGTGCCCATAGAATTCCCATGACATCCGAAGCCAAACCTTCTAAACAAAGACCATATACATACAATGATGTGTATTCAGCAAAGATAAAGGAAGAGATAGACAAATTGTTAGATGCTGGATTCATATACGAGATTGAGCACACGGAATGGGTGTCACCTTTGGTGGTTGTACCGAAAAAGAATGGAAAGTTAAGAGTGTGCATCAATTTGAAGAAAGTAAATGCCGCGACCATAAGGGATAGTTACCCATTACCAATTATAGATCATCTCTTGGAAAGAGTAGCAGGAAAGGAAGTCTATAGCTTTCTGGATGGCTTTTTAGGGTATAATCAGGTAGCTATTGCTCCTGAGGACCAACATAAAAGAATTCCTAAGAAAAAGTATGGAGGTCTACGTGGATGATCTTTGTACTTATTCAGCTATACGATCAGAACATATCCCCGAGCTAGAAAAGATCTTTGCTAAATGTCGACAGTATCGAGTATGCCTTAACCCAGAAAAATGTGTCTTCATGGTTAGACAAGGGAAAATATTAGGACATTGTCTCTAAAAATGGAATCTCAACTGATGAAGACAAAATCAAAGTAATTTTGGATTTACCAAGACCAAAGACAACTAAGGAAGTTCAAGCATTTATGGGACATTGTGGATACTATCGAAGATTTATACATATGTACGCCATAATTGCTAGACCTCTCTTTGCATTATTGACTCAATTTAATTGGACCGAGGAATGCGAGAGAGCCTTCAATGAGTTAAAGAATCGATTGAGTTCAGCACCAATCCTTCGAGTACCTAACTAGAATAAGCCATTTCATATTCATGTGGATGCTTCTAAGTTTGCCATTGGTTGCATCTTAGCTCAACCTGCCGATACAGGAAAACTAGACCACCCTATAGCCTATGCTAGTAGACAATTAAACCAAGCAGAACGCAATTATACCACCACGGAGAGAGAAGGCCTAGGGATGGTGTAGGCAGTCAAAAAGTTCAGACATTACCTGTTGGCAAACAAATTCAAATTCTTCATTGATCATCAAGCCCTACTGTACCTAGTCAACAAGCCTTGTAATACAGGACGACTAGTACGATGGTTTTTATTGCTCATGGAGTTTGATTTTGAGGTAGTAGTCAAGAAAGGAAATACTCACATAAGAGCAGATCACTTATCAAGAATGACCCATGGAGAACCACCCATAGGAGTACCTGATGATCTGCCAGATACATACCTATTTAACCTGGAAGTATGTCCCCAATGGGCAGAAAAGTTGATCCCTATACTTACACATGGACCGAAAGATGGGATCACACCAAACCGAACCCAAGACCTTTGGAAGACTAAAAACCTTCATATCATTGCGGGAAGTTTGTATCACCAGGATTCAAATGGATTACTCATGAGATGCGTAGAAGAAGAGGAACAGGAAATGTGGCTTCAGAAAGCACATGTAAACCAATGGAAAACTCATTTGAATGCAAACGGAACATGGCAAACCCTGAAGAGGTTAGGCATATATTGGCCGACCATGCAGAGAGACGCACATAATTATGTGTCAGCATGCCAAATTTGTCAAGAACAAAATCCAGATGAGAACTCAACTCTATGCTATTCCACAATAGCACCGAGATGGAGCATGCCTCTGGTAAAGTTCTTGAAAACTCAAGAATACCCAGAAGGAGCTACTTCAGCAAGGAAACGTGCACTTGTAGAACAAAGTAAGGATTATGCCATTATAGGAAAACAACTTTTTAAACGAGGGAGAGATAACCAATCAAGAGTGTGCATTCACGAAGACGAATATCTTTCTGTTTTAGAGATGGCCCATACAAGAGTTGCAGGAGGGCACTTCTCTGCAGATAAAACAGCAAAAATGATCCTCTTTGCTGGAATGTGGTGGCCAACTCTACACCAAGATGCCATGACATATGTGCAACGATGTGATACTTGCCAACGGACAAAATATCCAATTAGAAGAGATGAAATGCCACTTAGACCCATGATGAGTGCCAGAGCTTTCACGAAATGGGGAATAGACTTCATAGGACCTATTAGCCCACCAGCGAAAGGATCCCATGCCGAATATATAATTTTAGCCACAGACTATCTGACCAAATGGGTTGAAGCCAAAGCAACCAAGAAAAATGACGCAAGAACCACGGCCAAGTTTCTCTTTGAGAACATTTTCACTAGATTTGGACTACCGATAGAAATTGTGAGTGATAGAGGTACGCACTTTGTGAATGAAGTCATAGAAGCTCTACTGAATGAATTCTTGGTAATTCATAAGAAATCAGCTCCTTATCACCCACAAGCCAATGGACAAGCTGAGAGTTCGAATAAAATCTTGTGTACAGTTCTCACAAAAATTGTTAACGATGGTAGATCAGATTGGGATAAACAATTACATCATGCTTTATGGGCATTTCGAGTAGCCTATAAAACCGCCATAGGCACTACTCCTTTTAACTTAGTATATGGACAAAATGCTATTTGCCAATTGATTTTTTAATTCCCACTCTCAGAGTAGCAACAACTTACGAGTGGACGGGACATGAACTATCAGCTCAATTGGATCAAATAGAAAAACTTCACGAAACTAGGTTACAAGCAGTAGCAGGCATTTATGCTGCTAAACGACGACAGAAAGCCTATTTTGATGCTCACATTAAGGACAAAAATTTGAAGGAAGGAGATTTAGTTCTGGTATATACCTTGAAACAACACACTAAGAAGTTGCAAAAGAGAGGATATGGCCCATTAATCATCAATCGTACATCGACAAGTGGAGCCATCAGCCTAGCAACCATAGATGGGGATGTATTACCAAACTACATCAGTGGATGTCGAGTAAAAAAATATCTAGAACCATTGACAGAAGAAACAATGTCTCGACTAATCAAAGGCAAGAATCGACGCATTGAGGAGGAAAGGATACGAGAAGAAGCGAGACAGGAAGCCCTAGAACGCATTAAGAAACGAAAAGAGTGGATGAGAGAGAGAGATGAGAGATATCGACTAGGAGAAACACTCGTCCCAATGGCTAATTTTAGAGCCACCAAAAACCTAGGTTCACAGAGAACGCAACCATATATAAATTTGGGAGCAGGTAAAACGAAGTACCACTTGGTGGATGCTCTCATTGACACAGGAGCTGCCATAAGTTGTATCAAACTTTCTTTGACTCACAAACTCAAAGAGGAATTACGTCCATCGATGGCACAGTGGATAGGAATAGGAGGAACAATTACTCAATGTATAGGTGAGATCACCTTACCTCTGCATCTTGGCAACAACACTATGGAACAAAAGCTATTAGTGTGTCATGATCAGGATTTACTTGAAGAGGTTGTGTTAGGTCAAGACTGGATTTACGAATATGAGGTGACCATTCAATTGGCTTTAGGATACATCTCAGCCAGGATAGGACATCGTGAAGTATTCAGTCTGCTAGACGAACGACCAATCAAATCTGTGAGCAAAGAAAAAGAAGTTCATTCCAACGAACAAAGTCATGAATGTATGTTCACTAGCACTATAGAAACCTCTTCGTCAACTACTATATGTGCGGACACATTGAATTCTGCCTGCATACCATCTTCTAGTCTAGCAAGTCACGAGAGTGTCAATTATTCCGAAGACAACCACAGTGAAGCACCATGCACAAGAGAGTCTAGTCCTCTGACTAACCCAAAGCTTGTACCTAGTAAATTATACCCTATTCCGTACGCTCAACAAGCTTGGATAAGGAAAGATCAAGTGAAGGAATATCTTCGACAACAAAAGCACTATCGACATCGGAGCAACCAAGCAAGTAACAAAGCAAATCATTTTGAGCACCAAAGTCTACAACAAAGGACTGCAATATGGATTCCAAAGAAAGTAGTAGCCGTTCAACTGGATCGATCGCAAATATGGATTCCTAAATCATGTGCTCCAAAGAAGCTAAACCGAAACGATGAACCTCAG
This sequence comes from Ceratopteris richardii, assembly GCA_020310875.1. Classification (NCBI taxonomy): domain Eukaryota; kingdom Viridiplantae; phylum Streptophyta; class Polypodiopsida; order Polypodiales; family Pteridaceae; genus Ceratopteris; species Ceratopteris richardii. Next base: position 58,587,935 of record CM035422.1, read on the forward strand.
CATAAGAAGAACCAAAAGGGTCTACGAACAAAACAGCCACAGAAGAATAGCTATTGGAAAAAGAAGGAGTCTGCAGACACAATACAAGCCAATTTGAGATCCCCAAAACAGATAAAGCAGACTTACTACAGGAGAAGAACCACATTTACCAAGAAAGGGGAGAATACACTACATTCCAACAGAACGAGGCAGATTTGGTTGCCGAAAAACAAGACAGATTGCATACATCAAACAACTACTTCCAATTGCACACATATGGAGTTGTCAGGACCCAAAGGATGCATGATAGGGCCACATTACAAGGCCAAGCATTCGACACATCTTTCTTCTATTTCAGGATAGTCAAGCACATTTTCCTCTTGGGAAATAGGAGAGCACCTGTACATACATTAAGAAAATCAATTTAAAATAATAACCGCTTCGGCTATGAACTAACTTTTCTGTTTTGCTTTTTATAAGAAAATATAAAAATACCTAAAAATGTGAAAAATCCAGGTATTACCTTTCTCACACCCACGGGAAAGGGACGACACCATTCACTCGGAGCAATATCAAGCTTATAAAAGAGGATTTCTGATACTATATGGCCACTAACTCATACTCTATATTGAGTGCAGATGGCATCTACCAATTCCGAAGCTACACAAGTGGAAGAGGTCCAGCTTCTTCCATTGGAATCAATAACAAAAGTAAGAGGCCATTGGTTTCGTGATGACCAACCAGTCTCAGAACTTATTTACATGGCAACTATCAAGATTATGGATAGGGATCACTACTTCCCTATTATGTCTCAAGATTTCAAGACCATAATCCAAGGTTTACCGCATATTGAAGTTGTATGGAAGCAGGCAGGCCTAAAGGCATTTCTCAAATTGCCGATCTATGTTCCAGATTTTCAGAGGTGTGCACAAGTAATGAATACCTTGCAACCTGCCGCAACAAAAATATCAGTTCCAGAAGCACGGGTATTGGATAAAGTAGGGACATGGAAGACCATCCAATTCACTCATGAACTGATCAATAAAGCTTTTGGATGGAATCAAGAAGGAATTACTAGTGTCAAAGAGGAATGTCATGATCCTAAGAAGAGATCCTTTGTGGAGATTAACAGAATAGACCTCGAAGACGCTGTCCGTCTTGTGCACCAGCATTTCTGTTTCCCTAGTATGCACAGATACACGGCACCACAAAAGATCGTAGTACAACTACTATCACATGCCATGAGACAAATTGGGAACAAGGTGAATCTGACAGGGTATATCTAAGAAAGACTATTTGAAGCCCAGAAGAAATGGGGCCAGAAAAAGTTTTTGAATGGCAGTTCTGCATTAATATTACTGATATATGAAGCCCTTGATATGAAAAATTGCTTACGGGAGATGCCGACATCAGAAGGGCTAGCCAAGTATGCAAAATCCGCTACAGTCCCTAAGAAAAAGAAAGCAATTGTTATGGTTGAAGAAGCTGGAACTATCTCACAAAAACCCATGAGGGGTACAAAGCGTCTATGGGAGGAGGAAGCCCAAGCTACACCGCAATCAAAGAGAACACATCTATTACCGAAGATCACGACGGCTCAAATGCCTATTACTAGGAGAGATCTTTCCGTTGCCCTCGAAGAGACACATCAGTATATGCAAGGGCAGGTAAACTTGAATATTCAAGGTCATCATTATAGACAGGCAAGTCAAGAGAAACAACAACGGAGTACAGAGAAGATTCCTAAACAAGCTGGAAGATACAAAGAGCTGGGCATAGATGATTCTAGTACCAATACGGAATCCAGTCCTGAAAAAGACACTCTAGATACTGATATAAGAACAGAAACTCAAGAAGAAGAATGGAATGAAATTAATCAAGTGGAAGTGACGCCAGACAACCAAGAAAAGGAAAAGAGAGTAGAAGAATCTATTGAACCTGAGCATGTCATTCAATTGAATGACACTACAAAGATCAGCATCAAGGAAGATACAACCAGTGTTACATATGTAAAACCACCTATCAAAGAGGAAATCCAAACTCCAGTGAACGTGAATTCGGAGGAGCTACAAAACCAAGAACAAATTGTGATCGAGGTGCCAGATGATACACCTCAAGGAAATCAAGAAAACATGGTGGCTGAGCAGAGGATCCAGCTTCAGATTAGGCAACCCCATGACACTACATTACATGTGACACAGGGCAAAAATGTCACAACCGGAGAAGAACCGAGTATACCAAAAACATGGCTAAATGTGGATGTTACTCAACTGAAACCTATAGTGAAACAAATGATTCAGACAGCCATGGACACACAACAGCAAATGATGGATATAGATGCAGATTATGATAAGGCTATGAGAGATAAGAATCAATTCCAGATAATGAGCGAACAACTGTCATCACAGCTCATCCAAGCACAAAAGGAGATAACGGCCAAAAGCACTGAGTTGCTCGAAACCAAAACTCAATATGAATCATTAATCACTCAGCATCATCAACTGCAAACACAGCTCGTAGATTTACAGCAATTACATGATGCAAGCGAAGCTGATAAAGATAGAATGAGAGCTAGAAGTACTTTGCTCGAGACACATATGGAAGAGAATGATACTTTACGAAGCAGGAATAAGGAATTAATGAAATCATTATTATATGATCAACCGATCGAGCAACAGGAATCCTTAGAAACAAAAGAAAAAGAATTAAGAGATCAGATCGCACAATATGCAGATTTGCTGAGATAAGAGCGCGCAATGAGAGAAGAATCAGAAAGGACGCACAGTCAAGAGATCAATGAATTAAAAAAGCAGTTAAATACAGCACATGGAAAACTTGCAACAAGCTACAGTGAAAACATGGATAATGTGGCTGAAATCAGAAATGAGTTACTTGCAGCTAAAGAAGCACTCAGGGCAGCCATGCAAGAAGTAAAAGAGAAAGATGAATGCATAGCACAATTAAAGACTCAAATAAAAGAGAAAGCACCGATCGGGACACCAGTAGAGCCAATAAAGGAAAATCCTACTGACGAGGTAGAGAAATAAGTCAGAAGGAACGGACACTAGTGGTGTCCCGATTGACGGAGAATTTTGAAAATGAAGTCATCAAGGTAATGAAAGAGGCCAAGATCGAAGGTAAAGACCTGGACAAGATAATGAAGCCTTTCAATATTCCATACGGATTATTGAAAGAGAAAACGAGACGATACATAAAGAAGACCACAAAGAAGAGTCCCGATGAGCAGCTCAATTTTACACAAGACACATTCACATACAGTCAAGAAGAGTTCGAAGCTGCACAACCAATTTGGAGAAGAAAATTATTGGAGAAACATCCCACACTACGGGTGCATTGGCAAGCAGAGAATTTTTGGATATGCAAAAGAATGGCACTATAAATAAACAGTGGCTAAATTATCCTATGCTTCCGAGCCCGCCACATAACTACTTGCCAACAGAAGAATATATGATTAAAACCATCGAATTTTGGCTGCAAAATTATGCGACGGTCCCTGACCTAACCGTCAAAATGACCAATAAAATACTTAGCATGATACTTACAGTTTTGAAAGTCTTCAAGCATGCGGCCTACACTTTTTTGAATTTCATCGGCATTAACTAGGGCACAGAAATCCTCATTTTTGATCTATCAATTATGCCTAGCCGCCCCACAATAATGGCGTATTATTCCAGATTAATGTTCTTGCCAAGTGTATATATGCAAACTTTTGAAGAAGCATTCTTTACAAGATTTTTTGAGATTGATTCAGAAATTTTTTTGAAGATGTCGTCAAATTTAAATGCCAGATTAGTGGCATATGAACTTAGCTTCTTCGCAGACACAGACAGCCACCCAATGACGGTGTGAAGGAAGAACAATGGAAACAACTCATGATACGTGAAGCCAATCTGCTAAAGTATATAAAACATATGCCCGTCGCTTATCAAAGCGTGTCGGGGACGACAGAGTCCAGGAAAGGGGCAGTGTTGAGGGAGAATCAAGTAAAAGAAAGAAAAGAAGAAGACAACGAAAGAAGCAACTTCACTAAAAAGAAATATCTGAAGACATATCTCTGCAGGAAGCCCCACAGGGGCGCAACACCCATCTCTGCACAGAGCCCCGCAGGGGCACGCATCAGGCAACAACGCAAATCATCCAGGTCTTGCACGGTGGAAGAAAGTAAACAGGCTCAAAGCAATACAACGGGGTCACATGTTTGCAACCAGGACAAATCAGAGAACAACAAGCAAGATATAGGTCACTGGTGGCATGCGTGGCAACCCAACTGAATACAACAACCCAGATATGTGATATACCGAATACCAAGGGGCAAAAACAGAAGCTAAGGACATAGATCGGACAAAATAACAAATTCTCTAACGATCCTTATTGCTTCTTCGACCACTGGGTGCGTGTATTCAGAACTCTTAAAGTAAGCCAAAAACAGAAGCAAAGGACAAACCTCAGATAAGATACCCAATTGTCTAACAGTCCTTATTGCTTCTTCAACCACTGGATGCGTGCAGACAACAAACCGAGGACAAGAAGCAAAGCCTGTCAAGGGAAGACAGAGACGAAGAGGGGGAGAGTGTTGCAGAGCTAAAGAAAGCACAAAGCAGAGAAAAAGACGGGCCCCAAAATTTTTCCGATTTGGACATCATATTTTTGTATCATAACCACTCTTGTAATATATTTTCCGTTGTAAAGGCACTAGAGGAGTCCTCTAGATGCACCCCCACAGAAGATTAGAAGCTTACCCATGTAAAATAGTAGGAAATTAGTCTTTTAGTGAATAAAGTGCCGGTCTCTTGTGTGAAAGGACCATTTTTAGGGCACTAGTATATAAGTCAAATGTGACTCTTTGTAAGAGGACTTTTTGGCCATTGTGAGAATAGAGAGCACAAAAATTCGAATTTGTGTCTTCTTCACTCTATATCTTCTTCTCTGTAAGCTTGTATGCATGTGTATTGCTTGGAAAGAGTGCTTGTGAGTGTTGTCTATCCATGAAAGTGTTTATTTGTTGTAGTTAAGGTGTGTGCGAAGTGTAGGAAGTGCTGAAGTGTAGGAAGGTATTTCCCGTGACTCCATATTTCGCTCATAACTTGAAGTAGGAGTGTTAGAATTGAGTGAAATCACTGCCATTGGATGCGTCTTCTCGAGAGCTTCGAAACCCATATGCTATTTGCTATATTTGGAGTTCGGAGCTGAGAGAAAAGTCCAAAATACTGACGGCTGCTGCACCAAGTATCGTGACACCATGACCAATAGTTGAAGCTTGTTTGGATAAGTCTTTGCCTTGTTTACACTCTTTGAGTAGTTCATTTGCATTGATCATCACATGATTGCATGTCCTCATACACTCGGCTAGGTTTGTATACTCATCGGATTGATATTTAAAAGCGTGTATCCCCACTATATGCACTTGAGAGGGGATCGAGGTATAGTCTCTTTCTCCGCAAGTCCCTAAGTTGGTACTTAGGTCAACATTGACTAAAGCTCTTGATGGTACAAAATTAAGTAGATTCAAGTTGATGATTGGCTTGCAGGAAATCAAGGACAATTGAAGACTTATTTGAAGGCCAAGCATGTTAGGCTTGAGGGGAGCTGTTGGTGCATTTTGCCCAAGCCTACATGCTTGATATGCTTGATATTATCCTCATTTGTAAGTCACATGAGTAGTCATGTGAACATCTCTTGTAAAAGAGTACATTTTATCTCTTGTAAATGGAAAAAGAAAAAAGGAAAAGGATGGCTTACCTCATGCATGATGTAAAAGCAAATTCGTGGCTCTAACTACCTAAAACCACAAAATTTTGAGCTGAGGGAATATCTCCTAACTTTGGGGATCACTTTTAGGTGGAGCCATTTGAATTCGAATTCAAAAGAATAGCTATAAAAGGAGCAAGAAGGAAGAGGCGATTAGCAAGCCTCGTATGTGACCACTTCATGTCATTTTGTAGAGCTTACTCCATAGCTCTATCATTCTACTCCCATTGTGCAAAGATTCATTGCCAATGTGGTTGTAATCATATGTGAATCTATACATTTATCATCATCTACTTCTCTGTTTTGTTCTCTGCTATACTCACTCAGAGCAGTACCTTCAGAAGGTCATATCTCGAGTTCTACTGATTTATTTTCAATGATGTAACGTGCGTTGGATAGCTCTTACTGTCTAATTTCTGCATATGAATTTTCAAGGTCATTGGATTAATACTTTTGAAGCTATCTGCAATTTACTGATCACTGGTCTATCTCTGCAGAGCCCCGAGAATAATGGGCATGTTCCAGAAATTGATAAATCTTGTTCTCAGTGCTCAGTCATCATTTGAAGTGTTTTAACTTGGATTTGGAAGCTTGCTAAGTCTATTTGCTATGCCCAAAAGGAATTTTTCTAATTCCTTCCAGGTTGAGAGCACTGTTCATTTTTTCCAGCAAGTGTATGTCCAAAAATAGCAAGTTTTGGGAGCTAGTCATTTCGCAACTTGTCTGTCTTGACTTAAACTTTTGGGATACATGTTCCAACGTACTTGGCTGATATTTTGGTGGATTTAGGAAGATCAAAGGGTCTACTAATCAACTCTGAAGTCTCAGTTGGCTGGTGTGAAGCTGGTTGTAGCGGCACCTACTCATCTTTGGATTGCATCCACCATCTCTCTTCACACCAGTTGCCCAGATCATGTTTGCAGATTAAGAAGAGCTCTCTATGGATTGAAGCAAGCTCCAAGAGCTTGAAATTATAGACTTGTGAAGTATCGCAATGACCTTGGATATCAAAGGCATGAAAACAAAACACATAGAGATTGAATATCATTTCCTGAGGGAAAAGGTAATGGAAAAAGAGATTGAAATAGTATACACATCTACAAAAGATCAGATAGCAAATATTCTGACAAAGAGCTTAGATGGAGTAAAGACAAGCAGATTCAAAGAAATGGTAGGTATAAAGAAAAGAAGAATATATGAAAGATCAGAGAATGCAAATTAGTGATTGAGGGGGAGCTGTTGAAGAATCACTCACAAATTTGACATACAGAGTATTCAGGAAAATAAAAGCCTTAGTGAAGGGACAAATTCACGTCTGTAATATATAGCATAGAAGTTTCCAGAATTACGAGTTTGTTGAAACCCGGATCAAAAATTGTATATAAGAGAGCTGAGAGATAGGAGAAGAGAGAGAGTGCATAGAACCGGAATAGAATAACGCATATAGAAACTGAGGATAGTGATATAGAAGACGCCAGAGATTGCATATGTAGAGATGAATAATAGAACCTGAATTGTCGGGTATTCATCTGAGAGAGATGGTAAGGAATAACTACTCAGAGTAGGAGAGTTTTCCATAGCTATGAGCAAAGTGAGGCCAAGCTATTTTGTACACATCTTCTCTAATAGAAAACACATGTTCATGTGGAAGATTGAGCGCATTCTTCGTATGTGAAGAAATCTGAGTGAATTCATGTTATTGTGAAAGTTAGTTAACAGTTACAGTTTTTCTCAGTAAACATTTTCCGGTACTTCTGAGAGTTAGATCTCGTAACATAGTGTAAAGATTTTTATGAGAGATAGCTCATCTTGAAGCTAGGAGTCTAAACTACAAACAGATCAAAAGAGTTTGAAACGGGACAAGTACAGAGTACAAAGTCTGACCGTAAAAAGGCATCCTGAACTGGTGAAGTTTTTTCTTAAACTTCAGAAAGAGTTCATTTACTGAAGGAAGCTTAGGTATTACTTCCTCACTTCATCTACAATCATTTGAAGTAATTACAAACAGAATTGTAGTTGATTCCGGAAAGATTCCGGTAAGATTACGGTGACATTCCAGTAACAGTTCGATGAAGTTCCGGTGAAATTTTGGTGAGTTCAAATACAGTTGTAAAGTTTTTCAATTTCAGAAAGTTTGCTAAGCTACTGATGATTATAGAGGTGTTCTAATATCGCTCTAGCTTCGTTCTTGTGGCGTGGTGAATTCCGCAATTGAGCTTTAGCTAGTTAAGCTCACTCACTGCGTTAACAAGTAGTACAAGAGCTCAACAGTTGATGATGATTCATTAGAGCTCAACAAGTGACAATTTTCCACAGTCTTGTTATTGAACAAGCTTTTGTCACGAATCAACAATAGCAAGGGTAGTTTGTAGTAGATTTTCTAGATGCCATTTTGCTATATAGTTGATTAGAATAGGAATATTTGAGGAGATCATTCCAAGTTTTGAGATAAAATTCACTCTTTGCAAAGGAGGCAAAGTGTGAATTCTTGAAAACAAAGGATAGATACCTTGGGCCTATAGTCTCACATTCCCCACTTTGCGTTTTCTAACAAGACAAAGTAAATGACATAAGTGCTTATGTATGCATTAATTTCCTCCATATGGTTTTGGTCAGATACATGCATTGCTAGCCTAGATGACCTCCATTGATCTCTAGAATTCATTGTTGTGTGCATCCTTTCTCTTGTCTGCAATTCTCTTTGATTTGGTCTAGCATCCACTTTTCTCTTGCATTAGGTACTCATGAGTTGATCCAGAAAGAGTCTGAGTATGCACCTATCTACATCAGAAACTGCAGGAATATTGCACGCTTGCTTGCTTTGTGAGAAGAAGTAAAGATACTTGCTTAGATGTTGAAAACACAGATGTGATGGAGGCACAATTGCTCAGATGTTGAACACACAGATGTGATGGAGGCGTCAAAAGAATGGCGTAGCACCATCCGTAGTCACTTCAGAGAAATGGTGCAAGTAGTGCTGAGATTGTTGCGGCCCTTCTCTTTTTCAAGCATGGATGCATTCCCTTCTCTCTCTCTTAGCATCATCGGTCGATTTTTTGTTGTTGCTTGCTTCATAATGGCTTTGTTGCACCTTGCTTCTATCCTCTTGCATATGATTTAGTTTAGCTTAGATCGTTTCTCCTTCTCTTGATCAAAGTTAAGTCACTTTAGTCCTGTTGACTTCAAACCGACTATGAGCGTACACAACATAACTTGAAGGAATCCATAGCATACGATTTCATGTACAGGTCTCAAGAGCTCCACTATGGTTGCTCTTTCATATAAGTTGCTCTCTGAATAGAATGTCTTAGAAGCCAATGATACCAAGAAATGTGCTCTCAAAGAGCATACGAGTAGTGCACCAGGAACTCGAGTGCATATAAGCACTATTATTGCATATTGTAGTGCTTAAAAGCACTTGATTTTCAAGCTGAATGAGAATATAAAGTACTAGAAGCTAAAGCATTTCACAAATGAGAAACATAACGGAGGCATTATGAAAAAAATAAATTCAAGAAGTATATGGGATGGGAGGGAGGAAAAGAAAAAAAATAAGGCATAACCCTATATAATAAGAGGCAATGAAGAATGAATTGAAAACATGAACTCTAAAAAAAATAACCTATGTTTTGATACCATGTTGAAATAACAAAGCACTACTCCTACTCTACTCACATACACACATCTAACAAGCTATGGAGGAAGGAACAAAAGATAACAAAACATGATGAATGAATGAACATAGAAATGGAAATGACTAACATAAGATGCTCTATGAGCATGGAGACTCCATGAGGAGAGGAAGCACACACTTTGCAATGGGCTAGAGTGAATGAGCTTGTGAGGAGTGAAGGGAGGCCTTGCTTATATGGAGTTTGGGAGAATTCCCTTGCATGTGGGATAAATGTACTTGCATAAGAATGAAAGTGAGTTGGCACAAAAGGGTGGAGCATGGAGCTCTCAACAATAGTATCGATAGGTATCAAGGAGGATTGAAGTGGAGGCATTATAGTATCCATGATGGATATTTGTTATATAAAGATAAGGTGTGTGAAACTAGAGATTTTGCGATGAGATGACACATTTTATTTGAGTGTGATGAAACAGCTAGTGTGAATGAAACGCAAACTAGTTGGGAATCATATTTACCTATAGATGCATTTTTATATAATAGTTCCAAGCAATCTTCCATTGGGCATAGTCCATTTATGCTTATGTATCAGTTTTAGCCCAGATCTCTTTATGGAGTAGGATTCTAGAATGAGAAAGTCCAAGGTCCAAAGGACTTCTTGGAAGAGATGAACAATATGCTTAGGCTTGCAAAAGATAGCATTAGGATAGCTCAAGATAGAGCTACAACCTATGATGAACCTCAAAGGAGAGACATCAACTTTGTGGTAGGAGAGCAAGTCTATCTTAGAGTTCCATCAAGGCCTAAAACTGTGAAGATGGGGCCTTGTCTAAAAATATCTCCTAGGTATGTTGGACCTTTCTCAATACTTAAGAGAATAGGAAAGATGGCTTACCTACTCCAACTTCTAGAGAATGATTAGATCCATCCAGTATTTCATGTTAGCCAGCTTAAGAAAAGACTAGGTGAATTTGACAACCTCATTGTAGATAGTGAGGTAATAGAGCCTATTTTTTTCAATCTATTCCACATGAGCCTGAGATCATACTACACACTCAAGAGAAAAAAAATGAGGATTCACTTATATAAAGAGTGTTTAGCTAAGTGGAAAGATAGTTCAAAAGATAGTGCAATGGGAGCAGGTTAGGTTCCAAATTTTAAGGGAGCATTTGGTCTATATTCTTCTAACTTTCATTTGAGCTTTCCAATACCATTTTTTAGGAAAAAAATGGACTTAAGGGGAAGGAAATGTTATGTGAGAGCTCTAAGAAAGGGAGGTATGAACACTCCCTTAGCTATTATGCCACATGGGTGTTACACTTATGTGTTCCTTGAGTAGCTTTGATGTGAACCTTTTCCCTATACATGGGCACTTTTTACTCTAGTGCTAGCTAGAGGTTTTTTCCCCATGTTACCACATACTTGATACTCTCATATGTGGTGGTACTTTGTACTTAGGGATATTATTCAGCTCTTACTTCAGTTCAGTTCATCGATCAATAGAGAGAGCTATTCCAGCCATCGTCTTCTCTGTGTGTCTTGCTGCGTTTGTGCTCCTTGTGTGTGCTTCTTGTGTGTCTCTCGCACTTCTACACACACCCAACAGTGGTATCAGAGCAGGTTCATCTTCTTCTCAAGTTTCGGTTTTTCGCATCGCGGCGCGCGCGCACTTTAACAGTGCAAATCGACTTCAAAGCATAGAAGTGTGAATTTGAGCAGCCCGGAAACATTTCCAGCAGGTGCGCTGGGGTTTTACCCCCATTTCAAAGCCATTCGTGCAGTCAGAATCGCCATCAGAGTGACGATTTGTGAGCTGAAATTTCAGCACTCATTTTAGTTTTCGTCGAAGTGAAGATTTTGTCACATTCTTGTTCCTTAGTGAAATGGCGGGCAGCAATGACTTGTTTGGCATGCTTCAAGCTGAAGATAGGCTTGATGGGACCAACTATCCGATGTGCTCTTACATGATGAAGCACGTTCTTGTTGCAAAACAACTTTGGAACATAGTGGCAGATGTAGATCGAAGACCGGCAAGTGCTTCTACTTCGTAGTCTACTGTCACAGATGGAGCTTCTTCTTCGAGTACAGTGGTTTCTCCTTCTCCACCTACACAGGAGCAGCTTAGATGGGATGGAAAAGATGCTCAAGCTCATGCTTTGATTGCGCTTTCAGTGAAGCGTCATATAGTTCCACACATTCGGTCATGTTCTACATCACGACAGGCATGGGACACTCTTGCTTCTTTGTATGCCGTGTGTAATGAAGCACGTGTTGCATACTTGAGGAAGCAACTTGAGGATGTATGTATGGCTGAAAACGAGTCAGTGGATGTGTATGTGACACGCATCAAGGACTTGAAAGAGCAATTGGAAAACATAGATGAGATCATTCCGGATGCATCACTCATTTCTACATTGTTGAAAGGATTACCGGAATCCTTTCAAAGCTTTGCTACTACACTCCGTTTGGTTGCAAAAGGAAATCTTAATATGTATGCATTTGATGAGGTTGTGTCTCTTCTTTTGCAAGAAGAGCAATCTAGAGTGAATAGGAGTGGTTTGATTGAGGGAACACTGGTAAACGCATAGCACGTTTACGTTTACAACTCAGTCTACTCTCGCTCCTTTACGGTATTAGCTTAATCCTTTAGGTCCTTTATGTTGTTTTCGCTACTATAGCAAGCACTTGCTATCTCACAAAAGGGGAAAAGCAAGTATGGTTCAGCTTTTGGTTCATCAAAACCAAAGCCTCAAGCTTCCTCTTCCACTCATTCCTCTAATGATGGTGATTTGCAAAAGAAGAAGAGATGCAAATATTGCCGGAAGGCTGGTCATACTATTGATGAGTGTAGAAAGCTTGCTAAACGCAATGAAAAGAAGAAGGAATCGGGCATGTCTATTGCTAAAAATTTAGCAAATGCAAAGAATGATGAAGCTAACATGGCTCAAGATTTTTGGGCATGTGTTGTTACATGTCATTATGATGCTTCTTTACATTCTAAATGTATGGTTGTGAGTGAGACTGATTCGGATTGGTTCTTTGATAGTGGTGCTTCAAAGCACATAACATCATGCAAAAGATTTTTTGCCTCTTTGAAAGATGCACCTAAAGGAGGACATGTGGTGTGTGCAAACAATGCCTCTTATCCTATCATTGGAGTAGGAGAAATTGAGCTTACGGCTGCAAATGGAGGTGTGATTCTCTTGAAAAATGCATTGTATGTGCCCGGTATCAAGAAGAACTTAATTTCAGTTCCGTTGATTGCCAAAGCTGGACTTCATGTACACTTTGTTGATGATAAGTGTATGGTTCATGATTTCAGCAATGGCGATGTTATCGTGATGTCAGGTACATTATGTAATGGTTTGTATCGCATGGATACATACAAGAGGGCTGCCTTGAATGCCTTAGTTGCTCATACTTCTTCCATGGCTGAAATGGAGCTTTGGCATGCTCGTTTTGGTCATTTAAACTTCAATAGTTTGCTCTACTTGCAAAAGAAGGACATGGTTATTGGCTTGCCTACACTTGAGTCCATTGAAAAGCATGCATGTGAAGGTTGCATTCTTGGAAAAATGCATCGTGCTTCTTTTCCAAAAGATAGTCACACACACACTACAAGAAAATTGCAACTTGTTCATAGTGATGTATGTGGTCCCGTCAAGACTCCATCTTTTGGGAAGCATGTATATTTTGTTACCTTCATTGATGATGCTACTCGCCATACATGGGTGTATCCTATGAAAGCAAAGAATGAGGTATTTTCTTGCTTCAAAGCATTTTTAGCTATGGCTGAAAATTTTTCTTCACAAAAGCTTTTGACTCTACGCACGGATCGTGGTGGTGAATACATGTCACATGAGTTTAATGCTTTTCTTCGTGAAAGAGGTATTTCACACCAATGTACGGTGTCATATACACCTCAACAAAATGGTGTTGCCGAGCGTAAAAATAGAACTCTACTTGAAATGGCACGATGTATGGTTAAAGGAAAGCATCTTCCTCATAAGTTTTGGTTGGAAGCGGTCATGTGTGCAAATTATGTGTAGAATCGCTGCCCTACAAAAGCATTGAGAGTCATCACTCCTTATGAAGCTTGGAATGGTCATAAGCCTATGGTTAGTCATGTGCGTGTGTTTGGCTGTTTGGCATATGCTCTTGTGCCATCACAACAACGTCACAAACTTGATGACAAGGCAAAGAAATGTATATTTGTTGGTTATAGTACTGAAAGTAAGAGATATCGGTTGTAACATCCATTGACAAACACAATTATTGTGAGTCGAGATGTGGTGAAAATTCAGTTTTCCCTCTACTTGAATGCAAAAAACTGCCAACAGTTAGCTCACAAGATGTGTTCGATACACTCATGCCTTTGTTCCAAAATGGTGCGCTTGACTATGGCCATGTAGACCAGCCAACTGAGGTTCAAAGGGCTGAAACATTCCAGCCAAATAGGGCTGAAAATGCAGAGAATTTCCAGCCAAACATGGCTGAAAAAATTCAGCCAAAAATTGCCAAAACTGTTGGAAATTTTCAGCCATATATGGCTGAACATTTGCGTCCAAATATGGCTGAAACTGAGCACGAAATTCAGCCTACGCATGATGTACATATTGAAGATGTTTTACATAATGAACGCATGTCTATCAAGAGTGCACAATCTATGCCAAAGTGGCTGAAACAAACTTTGCAGGACGGCAAATTGAGTGCACCTTTACTTGGTAGAACAAGATCAAGCTCTCACCATGCATCAAGTAATTTTGTGGATTATTCTCTTATTGCTATAGCATGTAATGAAGAGCCACTTTCTTTTGAAGATGCATGTGACGATCCACAATGGATGAGTGCTATGCAATCAGAAATGGATTCCATATATAGGAATGGTACTTGGGAGTTATGTGAATTGCCAAAAGGAAAGAATGCCATTGGTACAAAGTGGATTTATAAGATTAAGAGAAAATCTGATGGTAGCATTGATCGCTACAAAGCTAGATTGGTTGCCAAAGGATATGCGCAACAATATGGCATTGACTATGAGGAAACTTTTGCACCTAGTTCACGCATGACTACCATTCATACCGTGGTTGCATTGGCTGCCCATCGAGGTTGGAAAGTGCATCAGTTGGACAGAAAAACAGCCTTCTTGAATGGAGATTTGCAAGAAGAGGTTTATGTGAAGCAACCTCCTGGATTTGCTATGAAAGGGAAAGAGCATATGGTTTGTCGCTTGCATAAAGCTTTGTATGGTCTCAAGCAAGCTCCACGTGCATGGTATGACAAAATACATAAGCACTTGATTGCTCTTGGCTTCACATGTAGTCCGATTGAAAGCACACTCTATGTATGAAAAAATGGGGCTGATCTTATAGTGCTTGTTCTTTATGTTGATGACATACTCTTGACTGGGTCATGTGATGCAAAACTTGACATTCTTATGGCTGATTTGCAGCATACTTTTGATGTCACTTATCTTGGTCTTTTGAGCTATTATCTGGGCATCCAGTTTGTATCCGTTGAGGGGGGAATTGTTATCCATCAAGCAAAGTATGTTGAAAAACTACTTCAGCGTTTTGACTTTGAGGATTGCAAGCCAGTTTCCACACCAGTTGAGACAGGATTTAGATTCTCAGTTGAGGATTCCAGTGATGCATTTGACACTTCTCTTTATCAGCAGGCTGTGGGATGTCTTATATATGCATGCAACACAAGGCCGGATATACAGTATGCAGTTTCCCAGTTGAGTCGATTCATGCATAGCCCTGGCACTAAGCATTGGCAAGCGGTGAAACGTGTGTTTAGATATCTTCGAGGCACTTTGAGCTTAGGTCTCTTTTATGGCAGAGATGTTTAGCCATGCTTGCACGCTTTTACAGATAGTGTTTGGGCTGGTTGTTATGATATTCGCGTGTCCACTAGTGGTAATTGCTTTTTCCTTGGAGACTCATGCATATCTTGGTTGAGTAAGAAGCAACCTACAGTGGCGACATCGAGTTGTGAAGCTGAGTACAGGGCAGTTTTCACAGCTACAGTGGAGTGTATATGGCTGAGACGCCTATTGATGGATCTTTTCATGGAGATTGATGCTGCTACACATATTCTCACAAATAGTCAGAGTGCTTTGGTTGTTGCACGAAACCCAGTGTTTCATGCACGGACCAAACATATTGAGGTGCATTATCACCATGTGAGAGAGAGCCTTCATGCAGGAGATATTGATTTGGTATATGTGCCTACACAAGATAATGTGGCAGACATATTCACCAAAGCTCTTCCACGAGAAAAGTTTGAAGCTTTTCGCAAAGCTTTAGGCTTGTTACCTTGTGGGGGCTGATCTGTCACTCCCTGTATATGTTCACATCATTCGCTCCAGGGGGGTTTGTTACACTTATGTGTTCCTCGAGTAGCTTTGATGTGAACCTTTTCCCTATACATGGGCACTTTTTACTCTAGTGCTGGCTAGAGGTTTTTTCCCCATGTTACCACATACTTGATACTCTCATATGTGGTGGTACTTTGTACTTAGGGATATTATTCAGCTCTTACTTCAATTCAGTTCATCGATCAATAGAGAGAGCTATTCCAGCCATCGTCTTCTCTGTGTGTCTTGCTGCGTTTGTGCTCCTTGTGTGTGCTTCTTGTGTGTCTCTCGCACTTCTACACACACCCAACAATGGGCTCTCAGGAATGCCAAGTGGTACTCATGTGGGAACCCATCAAGGCTATCTAGTAATGGAAGCTAAAAGATTATATTCCCTTATGAGTGGTGGAGTGGAAAATTATCTTATCAATCTTCGTGTGTCAAGACCAAATTTGCAGGTGGGCATCATCATCATCTTTGTGCCTGGGTATTTGACCAATCATCAAATGAAAATGGATGCCTTCCTCAAGAGTACACAACACTAGTGGTAACTTCTCTTTTGATGCCTTTATCTTGCAATTATTCATCAAATTCTTTGGAGATTCTCCCCCTCCATAAGATATAAGCTTCTTCTAATGATAGTTCTGTAAAACAATAGTTACGCAATATAACACAGGAGCAATAGTAGAGAAGATAACAGATATAGGAGGATCTCAACAATTTTCTACTAACAGCAAGTACAAAGATGATGGCGTTGTCCACCTGTGCGCTCTCAAGGTAGAGCTCAAATGGTGATCTAGACAACTCTAGATAGGGAGATCAAGGTAGAGGTATGCTGGCTCAATTCAATGTCTCAGGTAGTGTAGAAATGTATATATAGGATCATGGGTGGCCTTCCATGGATGGCTATACATGGGCGGTAGAGCATGGGCGGCCGCTGCCCCCGTAATTGCCATACACGGCTTAGGCCGGTTGAACTGAATTAAAAAAATATAAATGATTTATGACTCGACAAGGAATATTCCATGGAATATTCCCTTTACCGTCACGTCAGGGGTGCTGCCCCTGGACCCCCACCAAGGGGCTCGCTGGTCCCCTTGGACCCCCCAGCTGAGGCTACTCCCCGCTGCCTGGGACCCCACAATTAGGGACCCTGGTAACTCCCTTTCCTTACATCACCTTACATGGTCCAATATGACCTTCATCCAACATGCAAGTTGGGATTCCCATCAATTGGGTAATGCACGCTTGGCTTCTCCTCATAATGGGGGCATTACAAAATGTGCATACAATCATGAGGGGTAGACATTGATCATATACTAACACCCCCCCTCAATGTTTAAGGATGAAAAATTAAGTAGGTTTCGATCCTATGCCCATCTGTTGAAGATGCCTATTGAGCTGCTCTCTTCCAAGTTCTTTAGTGAATATGTCAGCACAATTTGCCTCTGTTGGGCAGTATTCTAGCTCCACAATTTCATCTTCAATTAGCTCACGAATGTAATGGTACTGTACTTCTATAGCATGAACTACTGGGTTCTTTGCAATAGCCATACAACTTTGATTATCACACTTGAGTACAGTCACCATATTTGAAGGAAAGCCTAGATTTGCAAGGATTCTCCTTAACCAAACTTCCTCACAAGAAGCAAAACACGCTGCTTTGTACTCTGCTTCAATGGAGGAGAGTGTGAGAGCTGGTTGCTTCCTACTTACTAAAGAAAATATTCGTGAACCAAGTGAGAAACAATATCCAGAAACTAATTTTCTAGAATCACAATCTCCAGCCCAATCTGAATCACAATATCCTTGGAGTGTATCACCTATGGTATACAAAATACCAAAATCCAAGGTTCCTGCAATGTACCTTAGAATTCGCATTCTAGCATTCCAGTGACTCTGCTTAGGTTTGTTGGAAAACCTACTTAACACTCCAACTGCATGGCCAATGTCTCGTCTAGTGTTGCACAGAAAAATAAGACTTCCAACAAGCTTCCTATACTTCTTAGCATCTACATCAGGCATGTTATCATCCATACATATCTTATGATTTACCTCCATAGGTGTGCTACTTGATTTGCAGTCCATCATTCCAAATGCCTTGAGAATTTCTTTGGCATATTTTTTTGTGAGATGAAAATGCCATCCTTCCTTTGCCATACTTCACTTCCCAGACAAAAATGGATTAGACCTAAGTCTGTCATTTCAAACTAAGTTCCCAAGCTAATCCGAGTTTTATTGATGAGTTCCTTATGATCTCCTGTAATGATCAAATCATCTACATATACAATGACAACAACTAGCTTGCTATCCCTTTTCATTACATACAAGTTAGCATCAGAAGTACTTCTTTCAAAACCCATATTTTTGAAAAAATTATCTATCCGTTGGTACCAAGCCCATGGAGCTTGCTTTCCATACAAAGCTTTCTTCAACCTGCAAACTTTATTTTCTGAATTGGGCACCTCAAAACCTGGTGGTTGAGGTACATATACCTCCTCCTTGAGGTGACCATTCAAAAATGCAGATTTGACATCCATCCAGAAAATAGGCCAAGCCTTTTATGCAGCTATTGCAAGTACCGTTCGAATAGTTGTCATACGTGTTGTTGGTGCAAAAGTTTCTTGAACATCAAGTCCTTCGATCTGGGAAAAACCCTGTGCAAATAATCTTGCCTTTTACTTTTCTAATGTTCCATCTGCTTTTTACTTAGCTTTCCAAATCCATTTAGTACCTATTACCTTCTTCTTTGGCGGCAAGGCGACTAGATCCCATGTATCATTTTTTAGTATACTATCATACTCAGACTGCATTGCCGCTCTCCAACCTGGATCATCAAGGGCTTCCTCAATGGTTGTAGGCTCCTTTATCGAGCCCATGATATCTACCATTAGAGCCATGTTAACAATGTGTTCTAAGGATCTTCTTTACTCCTCTATTCTCTTTGATCTTCGTAATCCATCCGAGGATGATTCTGGTATATCTACATGTGGATTGTGATCATCAAAGAGTTGTTGTGCCCAGTTCAATAGTGGCTTATGTTGTGTAGCTACAACTGATTGGCTTTTTATTGAGGAAATTTCTCCATCAGATGTTTCCTCCTCCTAAACTTTAACTTGTCTTTTGATAGGCACAAGGTGAGATATTTCTCCGTTTGATGAGATAATAGATTTACCTTTATTTTCTACTAAGTGTGATCGTTCATCAAACACCACATCTTGGTTGACAAAATTCTTCCTTGCCTCAGGATCCCACAACCTGTATGCTTTAAACTCTTCACTATATCCTAGGAAGACACACTTTTTGCTTTTTGAATCCAACTTTGATCTTGTTGAATCAAGAATATGTGCATAATAGAAACAACCAAAAATTCTAAAAATGCGAAACTGAAGGCTTTTTACCAGAATATGCTTCTTGAGGAGTCATTCCCTTTAGTGCTTTTGTGTAGCTTTGATTGAGGATGTAGACTGCTGTATTGGCTTCTACTCGGAATTAATCAGGCATGTCTTGAGCCTTTAACATACAACGAGCCATTTCAACTACTATCCTGTTCCTACGCTCAACAACGCCATTTTGTTGAGGTGTATGAGCTGTGGTAAGTTGCCTTTTCACACCATGCTCCTTACAGTAATTATTGAATTCTTTTGACAAGAATTCATCTCCTCTATCTGTTCTAAATTTCTTCAATTTCCTTCTTGATTCATTTCCCACATACTTATGCCACATTTTAAATTTTTCAAAAGCATCAGCCTTCTCTTGAATGAAATAAACCCACATCTTTCTACTATAATCGTCGACTAACAGAAAAAAGTAGAAAGATCCTCCTAAAGCAGGTGTAGACATTTTACTGTAGAGATTAGCATTTACCAACTCTAGAGAAGCTTGAGATCGATTGCTGGTTTCTCTTGGAAATGCCTTTCGTTGTTGCTTGCCCATCATACAAGCTTCACAAGGTTCCTGCAACTCTGAAAATGCAGGCAAATGAGCAACCATCCCTGTTCTTTGCATCTCCTTCAAAACTGTGAATCCGAGATGCCCAAATCGTTGGTGCCATAACCTGCTTACATCTTTATCTTCTATAGTAGTTAAGGCACTTAACTCATACATTTATCATGTCTTAT